>JANAVB010044020.1:485208-500208 GCA_029216955.1 Iris pallida
TCTCTGCTCGAGTAGCCTTTTTGCTCAGGACCCGCAGCACCTTTACTCCTCTTCCTCTTCGGGGTATTATCAATAGATATACTTCTTCAGCACTCCCGATAGGCACATGCAATGGTTGATGAAGGTCATCAAGAAGAAAGTTTCCAAAACCATCATCAACTTCGTCGGTGGCCAGAGGATCTTCTTTGTCGTGACAATCCCTAGGCAAAGCGGATTTGGTTGATTTCTTTCAACATGAATAAAGCTTTTACCTAAGATGCTAAATTTTTCATCAAAGGTATTAGCTGATACATAAAATCTGCATAGGACGCCAATATCTTAGCTCCTCTTCGATAGTGACTGGATCTGGCATAGAAAAGGTAGCCCCTGTACCTTTGGCAATGTAATATAGCCAAGCTCTGGCACCATCAACAAACCCGCCTTGATGAGCAAAACACGTCGTGTATTGCCCACATGCAACTGATTAACCAAATTGACGAGCAAATCTGCTCGGAAGATATGGCTCAAGATATGTGATGTTGTCACGGCGACAAATTAAATGAGATGGCCTGATTCTCTTTAGCCATTCATGTTGGACATCATCTAACTCATTAGCACCAACGCCGTCAATCAATCTCCCGGGCATGGTCTCATAACCAATAGGGGGAGGAACACAGGTGAAGCTCCATAGTTCTCCCCTGTTCAAGATGGTTCTGCAATCGGTTAAAGTATCATATCTCCATTTCGGTATGTGCTTGTACCTTTCAAGGAAAGTGTCATCTGGCCTAGCCATCCCAGCACTCATCAGAGATTCAAAATGAAGAAGCAGCCATCCAAACAAGTATATAAAGGGCATTTCTACCCGAGGAAAGGACGTCAGGCTCTTCCGTGCCAATTCGAACATCCTATCTGTGTATGCCCTTAATCCGGCATTCAGACGACAGGTCATTGCCATTAATAGATCCATCTTATACCCAAAAACTAGCCGGACTGCTGTGAAGACGATGCCTCTGTACATCCTGTCTGCCGAACAGGTGCCAGGAACTACGAATTTCCTCAGCCAAAGAGATATGAAACCGGCCAGATGACCTTCAACGGACAATTCTCGGCCACCTTGTTTAATATAGGTTTCTAACCTATCACCGGCCTTGTAGCTGTCGATGTCTTCTTCGACGACAATGTCATCATGATTAGTCTCCCGGATTAATCTGTTAATCTCGGCTTGACTCAAGGGCTTGAATTTACCGACATACTGCTCGGTCTTTTTCTTCTTTTGGACTTCGTCAGTGCGGCCTTGAAACAAATAAGCCATCCACTTCGAAGAATAACAATTGGAGTCCCCCTCTCCACCTTGTCCCTTATAAAAAGCTTTACAGATGCTGTAATGACACATTAATTCTTCAAATACATAAAGAATTAGTGGGTTGGCTGCAGAAATCTTATTCATTTCGTCAACAAAAGGGATATATTCTTCATATGGAAAATCTGCCGTTGGTAGCTGAAATATATATGCCATTTCATGAAGGGTGAATCCCATCTCGCCCTTTGGGGTCATAAAGGTGTCGGTCCGATAGTTATATCTCTCCGCTAATGCCAAAAACAGATCCGGGTTCGGTTTGAAACCATAAGCAGTACACTTAATGGCATCATATAAACCTATCGCCTTCAACTGTGCACCGAAGTTCTGCAAAATCCATCTCACTAGAGCAGTCCATCTAGTGTTCTCTGGATTTACTAGACCAGTCAGCCTCATTGACTGTTTTGGGTAGATGGCATTCTTCAATTGAACAAATTCGTTGGCAAAAATTGGGACTCTGACTGGCTTCAGCAGTGCCGAGTCCTCAGGAGGGATGGTGGCAGGTAACAGTCCTCGCAGAGATGTGACATGTGGTTCAGTACCACTACGAAACCTTCCTTGACGATATCCAATCCACCCAGCCTTAGCTTGTCGGGATGGAGTAATATCCCACTTCATCTGTCTTTGCTGGCCCGAATGGAATAAACGGGCTATGTTGATACTCTTTGTCATACCAGTCAAATACATAGGCTGATTTACATCACCATCCCTATAGTAACTGTATGATACTTTGTCCAGAGCAGGCTGGGAGTTCATATCAATAGCATCTCCAAAAAGGAATACTGGCTTCAAATGGGCAACACCATCTACACTCTGTAACGGCAATCCATTCATCAGGTTCAGCAAAGTATCATCCTTCTGATTGGTCAACAGAGCTATTCTTGTGGAAGGTCCGTCAAATTGGGGAAAAACGAACATGTGATAAATCACTTCTATAATTATTTCCCATACTTCCTTCAAATTCTGCTTCCTGAGCCAGAATATCCACTGCAAATGAAGAATAAAGTATTAGAAATCTTCAATGACAAGAGATGATAAAGTTTAAACATACGCTCAATTTTACTAAGCGTACAGCTCAACATACGCTCAGTTTTTACTAAGCGTACAGCTCAACATACGCTCAGTTTTTACTAAGCGTACAGCTCAACATACGCTCAGTTTTACTAAGCGTATAGCTCAACTTACGCTCAGTTTTTACTAAGCGTATGGCAGACTCAAGGCTCAGCATACGCTCAATTTTCTTTAAGCGTATGGCAGATTCAAGGTTCAGCATACGATCAGTTTTCCTTAAGCGTATGGTTGACTCAAGGTTCAGTATACGCTTAGTTTTCTTTAAGAATATAACAGATTTTATCTTAAGTGAATGGTTTTTAAAGTTTAGTTTATGATCAGTTTGAGCATATCAACGTATGGTTGACAAGATGATCATCAAAAGTTTACGCTAACACAGGAGTTAGCGTATCTCAATGAGACAAATTGCCATAGCATATTCTTTTAAAAGATAGTGTATTTTGATATCTCTATCAAAAATACGCGTATCTTACAGATATACGCTCCAAACATATTTTTCGTAAAAACGAAAAACATGGAATACGGCTAAACCCTAAAGAGGGAAGCGTATTTGCTGACGTATTGACCCTAAAGAGGGATACGTTCTCTGAGTTTTGTTCTAACCAGAGCCCTAAAAAGGGAATAGTTATTTGTTCATCATCTTCGTCCTCACCATAAGAGGTTTCAATGGCCGTTCACTGCGTGAAACACGCTGACTGGCCGTCTTCTTGGTAGTGGCAGCGTCGACGGCAGGATGAGATGACTCTTCATGGGCTTTTCCCTTTCCTTTCGCAGCAGCATCAATCTTGGGTGCCATTAATAGAGATGGAGTTGAAGACGAAGAAGAAGAAGAAAGATCTTGAGTTTCTGAAAGCTCATTTCTCTCTCGAAGGCAAAAGCTCTGGTAAAGAAATAAAATAGGTTTTGGAAGACCTATTTATAGAAGAAAGAAAGTAGTTCAAACGGCGGATATTCTTTAAACAAAATCCCTAAAGATTTGCACTGATATTGAGGAAGATAACAAACTCATACCAGCGTGTCAGGACTTATTCTCACTTTAAAGTTCAAAGTAATTTCGAACTTTTGAAGTTCATAAAGTTCAAAAACTTTGAAGGGGGTCTTGTAGGGTGTGAAAATTATGACACGCTGATATAAGACTCAGTCCAAGTCATACACTCAAAGCCATACGCTCAATCCAAGTCATACGCTCAAGGCCACACGCTCATCCAAAGGCCGTACGCTCAGTGAATATTTATTATTTTCTGATGACAGCACAACATATATTTAATAAAGGATGAATCTGACACTTCGTCTTTCGTGCAAAAACAGCTGGCCAATGGAGACTAGCCGTCGTATATGTTTTCGAAGAGTCGGTTTTGTCTTTTACGAGGACAGCTCAGCATTTCTCATAAATGTAAAAGCCATCATTACTGTCAGTTTTGACAGTCTGTCAGCCATCATATCCGCAGTCACGACGCTCGAGAAGATTTTGTCAGTTATTGGAAGATATGGCGTATCAAAGAAGATTGATGATGGCCACGTGTCTACTTATTCAAACATGCCACGTGTCTACTTATTTTTTATACTAAGTGAGCGTATGGATCTCATACGACTTCTTCCAACTAAGTGAGCGTATGGATCTCATACGACTTCTTCCAACTAAGTGAGCGTATGGATCTCATACGACTTCTTCAAACTAAGTGAGCGTATGGATCCCATACGACTTCTTCCAACTAAGTGAGCGTATGGATCTCATACGACTTCTTCCAATTAAGTGAGCGTATGGATTCCATACGACTCCTTAACAAGTGAGCGTATAGTTTCCATACGACTCCCTGTCAATAATGTGAGCGTATCAGCTTTATATGGTTCTATGTTGTCCAAGTAAGCGTATGCAAGACATGTGCCTTCAAAGCTAGCGTATGACTCTTCTTCTAAGGCAGCGTATCACAGCAGTTATGTCCAGAGTGGTTTTTCAACGAGCATTTAATACACGTTCTCACGTGTCCTGTACTCAGTTATCCACTTCTTCAGAAGTTATGCAACGTGGCATTCATGCCATCAATCTCTCCTGAATATCCTCCACTACTTTCAACCGCACGCTAATGTGTCTCCATCAGAATTTGCCACGCGTCCCTGCAGTTATGCATACGTCAAGTAACTACCTGAGCGTATGCTTAAGGACAGTTATCCTGAACTCTATAAAAGAGAGTTTCTTCATCTTCATTAAACACTACAGTCAATTTCAGAGAGAACAGAGAGATTGCCCAGTTGCTGTCCAAGTTCTTCAAAGTTCGAGTCTTCTTCATCGCATCGTCCAAGGGATAAAGTAATCGTCTTCTAGATTAGATTCCTACAGTTGTAATTTTCTCAGATACAAAATAAATAAAGTAAATTTATTTATGGAAAACAGTGGCACCGGTTGCTAGCGAGACCGGGAGTTCTATTCATCCAGCACCGGTAGCTAGTGAGACCGGAAGTTCTATTCATGCAGCACTTGCAAGGGATGACATCTCTCCTCACGCCAAAGATCTCGCTTTTTTGAGGTGGTTACGTGATCGTATCACTGAGCGTTTGCGTGAGCTGCGTGGTTCTCATTAGCTATTAGTACTTATTTGTATTGGACTATTGTATTGAGTTGTTTTTGTATTAGACTATTTGTATTGGACTACATATATGAATTAGTAATGTGGCAATCTCTGGATTGTATTGGACTACGACATGGTGATCAGGACATAGTCCCTGCAGCCATTCGACTGGCGAGGCAAAAACTATGTAGCCGTAGATAAAGTTGACTGCCCTCCGACCCTCATCCCTCGGCAATGATGATACGACAACCAACAAGAGAGGATACTCTGAGAGATCCATCTGACTAGGACGTATACTCTGAGAGATCACCTTTACAAGAATGATATCAGTAGTAGAATTGAGTGTTGGAGGAGATATTATCAGAGTATACGTCCTACTCAGATGAGTCTCTCACCGTTACTATTTTTTTCTGACAGCACTATGGATGTGCCCCGTCAACAGATTCTTGTTCCGAGCCAAAACTTTGCCCCGGAGCTCAAGTAGACATCCTTCGTGTAGAGCACGAGTGAGAGGTTCCTGACAGCATGGTGGTCTCATTTGTCAAAGTATCCGTGCTCATCCCACATTGGTTGTGGGACGAGCACGGATACTTTAAGAAAGGAGACCACCATGCTGTCAGGAACCTCTCACTCGAGCTCTACACGAAGGATGTCCACTTGAGCTCCGGGGCAAAGTTTTGGCTCGGAGAAAGAATCTGTTGACGGAGAACATCCACCATGCTGTCAGAAAAAAATTAGTAATGGTGAGAGACCCATCTGAGTAGGACATATACTCTGATAATATCTCCTCCAACACTCAATCCCACTACTGATATCATTCTTGTAAAGGTGATCTCTCAGAGTATACGTCCTACTTAGATGGATTTCTCAGAGTATCCTCTCCGGTTGGGTTGTGTTCTGAGCCATCCATTCTCACACTTAAAATACATATGAATTAGAACTGTGTTTTGTATTTTCGACGAACCCAGGGATTTGATTCTGTATTTTATATTTTGGTTTTTTATTTTGGCTCCAGCTCCATTTGCATTAATCTACGGTACGACATGGTGATCAGGACATAGTCCCTGCAGCCATTCGACTGGCGAGGCAGAAACTATGTAGCCGTAGATAAAGTTGACTGTCCTCCGACCCTCATCCCTCGGCAATGATGATACGACAACCTATCACTATATCTTATATAGTTGTAGATGATGTCTTAGTATTACATTATGTGAGTTCATCTTGATTATGTTATATTCTTTAGATACTAGATACGATAAGAACATATACTACACCATATGTACAGAACATAGATGATTCACACTAATGCATGCTAGAATAAATCTTGGGTTATGTTCTGAGCCATCCGTTCTCACACTTGAAGATAAATCGAATTATAACGACGGATATTAGGTTACTCTTCCGGATAATTGATGTCTATTTTATATTAATTTGGTTTGGTCTATATGATTCTTGGATAATTGGTGTGCATTAAATTCGTATGTGCATATTTGGTCTATGTGATTCTTGGATATTGGTGTGTATTATAAATTTGGTCTATGTGATTGTTGGATAATTGGTGTGCATTATATATTGGTTTGGTTTATGCATATTTTTGTGAACAGGGAAAGTGCTGCAATTTTTTTCAAAAAAATTCTCAGTTACCGACAGACTAGTGACCAGTTAGTGACGGATATTTCCAGCTCCATTTGCATTAGTCTACGGTACGACATGGTGATCAAGACATAGTCCCTGCAGCCATTCGACTGGCGAGACAAAAACTATGCAGCCGTAGATAAAGTTGACTGTCCTCCGACCCTCATCCCTCGGCAATGATGATATGACAACCTATCACTATATCTTATATAGTAGTAGATGATGTTTTAGTATTACATTATGTGAGTTCATCTTGGTTCTGTTACATTCTTCAGATACTAGATACGATAAGAACATATACTACACCATATGTACAGAACATAGATGATTCACACTAATGTATGCTAGAATGAATCTTGGGTTGTGTTTTGAGCCATCCATCCTGATCAAGCATCTTCCTTCTCCTCTCCTCCACCATGGCTCTGAACCCATCTGCTCCTCCCTACTTTCCTTCTTTTTATTTGACTCTCTCAGCCACATATGATATCCAGCTCAAGTGTAGAGTCGGGAGAGAAGAAGTGGGCAGGAAGAGGAGGGGGAAGCAGCACAGCCAGCGGCATGACCCGGAGGAAGTACAGAGTTTTTCTTCAACATCCGTAGAAGAACTATAAGGATATATCTTTTCACAACATATCATCTTGTCAAAGACCCTTCATGTGAATATCATGTTACCGCGGTGTCGGAAGACTAACATATCATAAGTTTTTAAGCCATGTGTTTTGACATAATCTTCCCAACTCTTTCCTCCTATGTAGTAATCTTGCATTATTACATAGCAGGAAAAAGTTTGGAGGATTATGTCAAAACACACGGCTTAGAAAATTATGACATATTAGTCTTCCGATACCGCGGTAACATGGTTGTCACATTAAGGGTCTTTGACAAAGTAATATGTTATGAAAAGATATATCCTTATAGTTCTCCTACGTATGTTGAAAAAAAATCTCTGTACTTTCCGGGTCATGCCGCCGGCTGTGCTGCTTTCCCCTCCTCTTCCTGCCCACTTCTTCTCTCCCGACTCTACACTTGAGCTGGATATCATATGTGGCTGAAAGAGTCAAATAAAAAGAAGGGAAGTAGGGAGGAGAGATAGGTTCAGAGCCATGTTGGAGGAGAGGAGAAGGAAGATGCTTGATCAGAACGGATGGCTCAGAACACAACCCAAGACTCATTCTAGCATACATTAGTGTGAATCATCTATGTTCTGTACATATGGTGTAGTATATGTTCTTATCGTATCTAGTATCTGAAGAACGTAACAGAATCAAGATAAACTCACTAATGTATGCTTGAATGAAGCTTGGGTTGTGTTCTGAGCCATTCGTTCCCATACTTGGCAATTAAGCCATTCGACTGGCGAGGCAGAAACTATGTAGCCGTAGATAAAGTTGACTGTCCTCCGACCCTCATCCCTCGGCAATGATGATACGACAACCTATCACTATATCTTATATAGTAGTAGATGATGTCTTAGTATTACATTATGTGAGTTCATCTTGATTCTGTTATATCCTTCAGATACTAGATACGATAAGAACATATACTACACCATATGTACAGAACATAGATGATTCATATTAATGTATGCTAGAATGAATTTTGGGTTGTGTTCTGAGCCATTCGTTCTCATACTTGGCAATTAAGCATGTAAAATAGAACTGATTATGTTTAGTTTGTCTTACGATACATATTTTCACATCTAAATTGAAATGGATCGTTACTTCGTTGATCGTACATGGATGTACTAGCGGATCAACCTCCTGCACCGTAGGTACTTATAAGTATTGACCGTATCGGATTAGTATCGATCTATCGTTTTGGTATGGGCCGTATCGGTTGGTATTGGTCTTAGAGAATTAGTATCGTCCTATCCGATATGTATCGGCCGTATAGCTAGGATTCATATTGGCCTTATCGATTTGGTATCAGTCATATCCGATAGGTATCGGCCGTGTTGGATTAGTATAGACCATTTCGGATTAGTATCGTGGAAGGTTTAGTAACAACTGTACTTGGATTTCTCTCTTCTAGAGCTAGAT
This sequence comes from Iris pallida, assembly GCA_029216955.1. Classification (NCBI taxonomy): domain Eukaryota; kingdom Viridiplantae; phylum Streptophyta; class Magnoliopsida; order Asparagales; family Iridaceae; genus Iris; species Iris pallida. The sequence goes on from JANAVB010044020.1 coordinate 493,857, forward strand.
TACCATTGCAAGAGAGTCACGAGAGCGTAACTGGCCAGTTACAGAACATACATACTTTCTTTTTCTATCTCGCTTTTCCTGATGGAAAAGGAAGCATGTATGTTACAGAAACTGGCCAATCACGATCTGGTGATTCTCTTGCAATGGTATTATAGCTCGAGAAGAGAGAAATCCAAGTACAGTTGTTACTAAACCTTCCACGATGCTAATCCGAAATGGTCTATACTAATCCAACACGGCCGATACCTATCGGATATGACCGATACCAAATCGATAAGACCAATATGTATCCTAGCTATTCGGCCGATACATGTACATATCGGATATAGGACGATACTAATTTGTTAAGGCCAATACCAATATGATACGTCCTATACCAAACCGATAGACCGATACTAATCTGATATACTAGATACTAAGTACATCCGGCCTATACCAGCGGATCCACCAATTACTGCACGATAGGCCCAACGACTCCAGTTACATCCGGTTATTGGTGAGTACATGATTATATAATAATTCTGTTAGTCTTGTGATACAGATTTTTACTCTCTCATGCTACCAACGTCACAACTTTTCCAATACTGCTCCCTCTAATGATGATGAACGCAAAAAAACCAACGTCACAACTTTTATAATTTGAGTAAATTTCTTTACCCTATATGAAAATTTCTGTTGTCAGAAAGATGGCTCCTAGGAATCGTCGAGGTGGTGCTGCTAGTCGAGGAAGGGGTCGAGACAAGAAACCCATGGAGGTCGACACGGAGGAAGTCTCCGTCGTCAACAAGATCCGGTGACTGTTAAGGAGAAGGTGTTACCAAAGGTCGAGGTCAAGGAAGAACCGATGACCATCAGGGAAGAGATTGCTTCCAAGCTTGAAGTTAAGGAGGAGCCACCGTCAGAGAGTAGTAGCATCGGGACCGACCCTCCTGTCCCTACAGAAGACCTCAACCAGATTGAGCCTTCATATGCAAAGTGGCTGATAGAATGGTACATACCTCAACGCAACTATGATCCCTGGCTGTGAGGATTCATCGTCTGACTTGTGGTCTTTGTTGAGGCCAAAGTCGATTTTCCTATGTGTTTTGGAATATTTGTGGAAATTTTGGAATATTTGTGGGAATTTTGGAATGGTACATGCCGCAATGCAACTATGATCGGATTATAACGACGGATATTAGGTTACTCTTTCGGATAATTGATGTCTATTTTATATTAATTTGGTTTGGTCTATATGATTCTTGGATAATTGGTGTGCATTAAATTCGTATGTGCATATTTGGTCTATGTGATTCTTGGATAATTGGTGTGCTATATATATAAGAACATATGTGATTGTTGGATAATTGGTGTGCATTATATATTTGTTTGGTTTATGCATATTTTTGCGAACAGGAAAAGCTCTGTAAATTTTTTTTCAAAATATTCTCAGTTAGCGACGGACTAGTGACCGTTTAGCGACGGATATTACCAGTTTTCGACTACTGTTCGACGGCATATCCGTCGCTAACTGGAGATTTGAAAATATTTCCAGTTAGCGACGGGTGGTCAACGGAATATCCGTCGGCACAGTTCTGCTGGAATATAGTTCGACGGACAAGCGACGACTTTTCCGTCGCTCTTGTGCTGGAAATGGCTACCTCTTCCAGAACATGGTCGACAGAAAGGTCGTCAACATTCCGTTGCTAAACCGTCTTTTGTTAGCGACAGTTTTCGACGGAATAGCGACGCCTTATCCGTCGCCATGGTGCTGGAAATGCCTACCTCTTCCAGAACTTGGTCGACGGATTTTTCGTCAGAAAACCGTCGCAAATCCGTCCTTTGTTATCGACGGCACCCGACGGATTAGCGACGTAAGGACACCCTCTGATACACAATTACGTCGGTGTACCGACGGACCTGTACGTCGCTATTGTCTACACAGTTCAGTATTTATTACTTGAAATGGACGAAAGCCCGTCGGAAATTAGTCGCTAATGCATCGTATTGTGAAGTCGATTAGCCGTCGCTATTCCGTCGCTTAACGACTACATAGCGACGGACCCTTATTAGCGACGAGCTGATTGCCGACGGATGTTTTTGGCCAAAACCCGTCAGTGATCGGTCGCTAATAGGAATTCCCGTCGGACAGCGACGGATCTGGCCGTCGCTAAATCGACAAATTTTGGTAGTGTAAATTAAAAGTCACGGTAACGTGCAAACGATGATCAAGATAAAATTGTGGGAATAATTCAACGATTAATTGGTCTAAGTTGACCCGAAGTTGTGCGATACAAAAAGAGCACAAGGGAATGAGTTCAAGTGGGCATGATATATCAACATGAAGATAATCTTGCCTACTACAAAACTCGTAAAGACAGTTTTCAGATTGACATCCCTGATGCTCCATAAGTCAAAGTCACGGAAAAGTACATTAAGGATCAAAACATTAAATAACAGAATATTTATCAAAAATAATTCATTAGAAAATTTAAAATAAATCCTGAATTCAGGGGGCTTACACCACACAAGGCGACACTCCAGGCAAGATACCTTTCCATATTTACTGCTTACATTTAGTTGCATTTTATTTCAGTTATTGTATCTATATTTTGTTTATTATTTTCTTCTTGCATGTAGATTTAGAGTTAAGAGGCTTCCGTCAATAGAGTGCATGTCATTGACTTTGTCACGATTGTATCATGAGTTGTGTGAGTTGTGAGTATCATGTAGTGGTCACTTGCGTGTTGGCTGATCCCCCATGCGGATGCGTAGGAATACTGTCAATGGTTGCATGTTAGAAGACTTGACAGTTATCTATTATAAACAGTGTTGTGGAAGCGACATGTGTTGGTGTGTCGTGGTTACGATGCATATATAGTATCATTGGGGGAGGGGACAGCTACTAGCGTAGGGCTACATTTACTCTTTACACACACATTTATGGGCCGATAGCGACTCAGATGAGCGCCACTAACTGTCCATGGCCGATAGTGACTCGGATGAGTGCTACCTACTGCCACTTTTTATTTACTGTTGATCTTACATCCCCTGTGTAGAACGTTTCCTCAAAGTGCATATCACATAGATGCTTAGGGACCCAGTTGTATTATAGTTTTATAGTACGTTTACAGTTATAATGGCATGTCCTTCCTGTATCTGTTACGTCCCTCTAAGGACCTGTGATCTCTCAGGTGTGTATTTCGTGATTCTTGAGGTGCTCTAGCTAAGGCCATGTCTTCCTTCCTCCGTGATGATCGCTCTTGGACTCGTCATTTGCTTCGCTCGATTAAATCAGTTATTTGTATATTTCTTTCTTATCTAAACTTGTTGTAGTGGTATGTCTCCGCCCCGTTTGTACAAATGACTATTTAATTATATCATTAAAATTTTTATTTGTGATGAGATTTAGTTTGAGCATGACTTTCTACATTTTACAGCTTATGTATACATACGAGCCTTTCATTTACTCGTATGTAAGCTGCCTGATGCGTATCTAGTCCCAAGTTTTTAGGACTGGGCTTACAAAGTGGCTATTGGGAAGTGCCAAGAGGCAATTGGGAATGCGCCTGAAGGGCACACACTAGAGTCCAATGTTGATCGGCGCAAGGCAGGACTCCAGAAGCCAAAACGTTGACTACGCCGAAATGGGTCACGCCCCCCAACGTGGGACCACAACCTGGGGGGTCACGTGGCCCCCAGCACCAGCAGTCCTAGCAAATTTGAAATGAAATGAGACTGGGGGGGGACCTGATGGGAGGGGGGGGCGGGGGCGGGGCGAGGAGATCGCGGGCACACCGCTCCGGGAGGGGGACCGGACCGGGAGGGTGGTAGGGGAGGCGGCCAGGGGGTGGGGGGGCGGGGAGCTCGAGGAGGTCGATCGGGGAAAAGCGGAGGGGAGGGGCTCGGAGGCTGAGGCCGGGTACTCGCCGCAACGGCGAGGGTGGGATCGACTCCGGCGGGGTGGAGCCGCAGCCACGAAGCTGCTTCCACCAGCTGAATCTGAGCCACAATCCACCCTACGGACAGGGGCGACGGCTGCTGCTGCCGGGATGCAGGGGGTGGGCTGACGATGAGCCGGCCGAGCGCGCCAGTGAGGCCGACGGCGACTGTGGGCAAAAGCTGCGATCTGGCAGCCCAGAGCCCTGAAGCGGCAACACTCCAAGTGCTCGACGGAAGCGACGGCGGAGGGCGGGCGGAATGAGGCGAGGGCAGGCGACTAGGCGGCGGGGAGGGGTCCATGGCGTTGAGGCTGAAGGAAGGGGGGAGGGGGAGCTCGGGGAATCCATCTGTTATATATATATATATATATATATATTATATATATATATATATATTAATATATATATATATATATATATAAGGGTGGCTGCTGTTTAGGGCCGGCCAAGGCTGCTAGGGTGGGTTTTAGGGTGTAGGTGTCGGCTATAGAAGCTTTGGGAATGTTTGTAGGTTGTTATATTGTTTGAAAGAAGGTAATTATGGCGAACGCTCCCACCGGGAATCGATCTTGCCATCGGAAATCGATCTTCTGACCACTCGGGTCGCATGCCTTAACCACTAGGATATATATATATATATATATATATATATATATATATATATATATATATATATATATATATAATATATATATAATTTTTTTTTTATTTTTATATATATATGTATATATATATATTCGAAGAGGTTTTTATATTTGTCTAAGAATAAACTAGAAAGATAAAACATGCTTGAGCCCAACATCAAACCATCCTATGCAAAATGGGAATATCTCGCCACATGGTAGGTCTCAGGAAAAACTGGAGTAACAAGGGAAAGATATAAATAAAATCAAAGTTTTGGTGTTTCCCCAACATCTGGAGATCAGAAACTTTGAACGTTTCAATCTGCTTCATCTCCATCGTAAGCTCAGTGGTGAAAGCATGATGCCGATCAAAGAGTGACACTACGAACTTCCTGCCGCAGTAGGTACTGCCACGGGTTTAGCATCTTCAGCCTTCTCATGTTCCCTGTTTAGCATCTGTTATTTATCAAGTTGTGAAGTGCAATGACACTCCGTATGAGAGAAGAAGATAAATCACCAGCATCATGTCGTTCGTTTTAGGACTTGTTTGGTAAATGGATTTGGATTTGGAAATCCAAATTCAAATCCAAATGCAAATTATGAATTTCAAAATTCAAATCAAAGTCTAATCAAAGTCCAACCAAACATAGGATTTGAATTATAATTAATAACTAAATTATAGTCATGATCAATAATTAAGCTATTAATTAATTATTATTATTATTGTTATTACTAATTATAAAATTAATAATTAACGATTAATAATTAATAATTAACGATTAATAATTAATAATTAACGATTAGTTATTATTAATTATAAACTTAATAACTAAGAATTAGTTAATTTTTAAATAAATAACAATTAATAATTAACAATTATAAATTATAAATTTATAATTAACGATTAATAATATAATTAACGATTAATAGTTTGTAATTAACGATAATAATTATAAATTATAATTAAAGATTAGTCATTATAAAATTAATAATTATGATTAGTTAATTTTTAAATAAATAACGACTATATTAACGATTATAAATTAATAATTGATAATTATAAATAATGATTAATAATTAATATTTAATAATTAATGATTAATAATTTTTAATTAATGATTAATAATTATAAATTATAATTAACGATTAGTAATTAATAATTAACAATTAATACTTTTTAATAATTAATGATTAATAATTTACGATTAATAATTTCTAAATAAACAATTATTTAATTAAAAATTAATAATTAACATTAATATTAATAATTATCAATTAGTTAATTAAATTAAATATTAGTTAGTTTTTAATTAACAATAAATTAAATATTTTAAAAATAATAATTATAAATTAGTATAATGTGATTAGTAAATTGTTAATTAAATTATCATAAAAATGATTCTAATCGTGATTAAATATTATTAATTAAGATTATAATAAATAGTTATTAACAAATTATTAGTTAATATATAATAATACTAATAGATTAATTATTTATAATTGGATATTAATTAATAAATTATTATTAAGATTATGGTTATGATTAATAAATTTATATATTATGATTAATAAAGTAATAAATTATTAATTAGGATTATTATAAATTATTAAATAATAAATTATTGATTAATACTATAACTTAGAATATAATTATGATAACTAACTGTTAGTTAGTTTTTTTTAATTAACTAATTTGTAACGAAATTATTAAAGAATAATATTTTAACAAAATTATTAAAGTAACTAATTTTTAACAAAATTATTAACAATAAATATTTTAACAAAATTATTAAAGAATAACTAATTTTT
>JANAVB010044020.1:505208-525208 GCA_029216955.1 Iris pallida
TGGGCCGAATTCAGTACGAATTCTGGCCGAATTTGCCTGGGGTTGGTTTGGAACACTTTCTTTTTCATTGACTCATTTCAAAGATTTAATTCAAAGATTAGTAATTTCAACATTCAATTAATATAATTAATATTATTTTATAGATTAAATATTGTTACACAGCGACTGTCTCAGATTAGCTGTAGGAGTACTGTCCCGCTGGCGGAGGTTCACCGGGAACTCTTAAGTACCGCTTCGCTTCAACCGTAGTTGTGGTGACAGACAGACTCTTTATTGGCTTGTCTCTAACACAGTTTTTGCGTATTGAAATAAAATCATAAAACAAAATTAATTAATATTATTGACGTCCAAAATTCCTAATTCTCGACGTAAATATTGAAACGATCTTCTGCGAGATTTTGTGAAGATATCAGCTAATTGATTCTTAGTATCTATGTACACAAGGTCAATATCTCCATTTTGATGATGCTCTAAGAAAATGATGTCGGATCTCGATATGCTTAGTACGAGAATGACATACTGGATTCTTAGTCAAATTAATTGTGCTCGTGTTGTCACAAAAAATGGGAATGTGTGTGTAAAATAAATCATAGTCTTCTAAGGTTTGTTTCATCCACAAAATCTGAGCACAACAACGTCCTGCGGCGATATACTCAGCCTCTGTTGTTGATAGGGCTACAGAATTTTGCTTTTTACTAAACCATGAGACTAAAGCCTTGCCTAAGAAATGACATGTGCCGCTGGTACTTTTTTATCAACTTTACATCCAGCAAAATCTGTATCCGAGTAACAATAAGGTCAAAGGATTTAGTTTTGGGATACCATAAGCCAACAGAAGAAGTGCCCTTAAGGTATCGAATGATACGTTTAACTGCGCACAGATATGATTCCTTTAGATTAGCTTGAAAACGTACACACAGGCAAACACTAAACATAATATCTTGACGACTAGCAGTTAAATAAAGTAAACTATCGATCATACCTCGATACTTACGTGTGTCGACCGGCTTGCCTTGTTCATCAATATAAAGCTTTATTGAAGTTGCCATTGGAGTGCCAATAGGTTTGACATTATCCAGATCAAACTTCTTTAGCAAATCTTTGTGTACTTGGCTTGATTTATGAATGTCCTATTGTCAGTTTGTTTGATTTGCAGTCCGAGAAAGAATTTCAGCTCTCCCATCATGCTCATCTCAAATTCATTCTGCATACACTTAGAAAATTCTGACACAGAGATTCATCAGTAGATCCAAATATAATATCATCAACATAGACTTGTATTAAGAGAAGCTTGTCATTAAAAGACTTAATAAAAAGTGTAGTGTCAACCTTGCCTTTTGAAAAACCGTTGTCAAGTAGAAAAGAGCTTAGACGATCATACCAAGCACGAGGGGCTTGTTTTAAACCGTATAAAGCTTTCTTCAACTTGAAAGCATGATCAGGGTTTTTAAAATCTGTAAAACCTGGAGGTTGTGCTACAAAAACTTCTTCTTTTATAAAACCATTTAAAAATGTACTCTTGACATCCATTTCAAATAATTTGAAATTATGAAAACATGCAAATGTACATAACATGCGAATGGATTCTAATCTTGCAATTGGAGCATAAGTCTCATCGTAGTCGATACCTTCTTCCTGATTGTATCCTTGAGCTACGAGTCGAGCCTTATTACGAGTCACTAAACCATTCTCGTTCAGTTTATTTCGGAATACCCAACGGGTGCCAATGACCGGATGATCAATAGGCTTGGAAACAAGTTCCCAAACTTGATTCTGTTCAAATTGGTTTAATTCCTCTTGTATAACATCTATCCAAAACTATCACTACATGCTTCATCAATAGTTTTGGGTTCTAGCTGTAAAATGAATGCAACACTAGAAACTATCCCTACTGGATGTACGAGTACTTACACCTTTGGTAATATTACTAATTACCAAATCCTTTGGATGATTAGCTGTAAATTTTAATCTTTTCGGCAGCTCTGAAGGTAGCTGGTTCCTGGATCTTCTCTAGGAGGATCAGCTAGTGCCGAGCTTGGTTGAGAATCAGCTGGTGTTGAGCTTGGTACAGTTAGATCTTCGTCATTGTCATCGATAGTCATTTGATTCAATTCATCAAAGGTGACGTTGATTGATTCTTCGATGATCATAGTTCGTTTGTTGAAGACTATGTATCCTTTGCTCTTGGCCGCATAACCTAAAAATATACCTTTATCGGCCTTTTCGTCAAACTTTCCTAATTATCTTTTGTATTAAGAATAAGCATTTACAACCAAATATTCTAAAATATGAAACTGATGGAATTCTATCAAACCATAACTCAAATGGAGTCTTCTTTAATTTGGGTCGAATTAGAACTCTATTGAGAACAAAACAAGCTGTATTGACAGCTTTAGCCCAGAAATATTTGGGTAGACTAAACTTGTTTAACATTACTCTGGCCATTTCAGATAGAGTTCTGTTCTTACGTTCCACAACTCCATTTGTTGTGGAGTCCTAGGGCAGGAGAACTCATGTACAAACCGTGTGTGTCATAAAATTGCTCAAACTCTGCATTCTCAAATTCGCCTCCATGATCGCTTCTAATACGAGTGATCATATAACCTTTTTCATTCTGTACTTTCTTGCAAAAGGTGACAAATTCGGATAATGTATCATTCTTGCGTGTCAAGAAGTATACCCACGTGTATCTAGAGTAATCATCTACAATTACAAAAGCATAAAGCTTACCTCCGAGGCTAGCAACTCTGCTAGGACCAAATAAGTCTATTAGCAATTGTAGAGGTCTAGTAGTACATACTGCGTTTACTGACTTGAATGTGGATCTGGTAGCTTTGTTCTTTTCACATTGCTGCATACCGAATCCTTCTTGAATGTTATGTCCGATAAACTGCGTACTAGCTTCTTCGTGGATAATCTTGAGATTGTGTCCATATTTGTGTGACCGAGTCTCATATGCCACAGAGACTCTCATCACTTTTAGCCATTAAGCATCTACCTGAAATGTTAGTTTCTTCCAACAAATAGAAAACATATATTTTGTCTTCCCTGATACCTTCAAAGATAGTACTACCAGTTGAGTTATCAACTATAGTACATTTGTCTTTGCCAAAGTTGATGCCATAACCTTGATCAGCTAAATGACTTATGCTGAGTAGATTATGTTTCAACTCGGTAACCAAACAGACATCCTTACACAGGATAGGGAGACTTACCAACATCACCGATACCAATGATATACCCTTTCAAGTTGTTACCGAAGGAGACATAACCTTTCCCTTTTTCTTCGACAGTATTGCAAATAGTGTAGCGTCACCGGTCATATGCCGTAAACAACCGCTATCGAGAATCCATTTGCTTTTAGCATGTGAAAGGTGTTCCACCTACAAAACAATTTGCAGATGAAACTTTTGGTACCCATTTCTTGTAGGGTCCTGAAATGTTAGCTTTTGGTATCCATGCATAAATATTTAAATCAACAAGCTTTCTGATTCTACATACAGGAGAAATATGACCAGTGTGGCCACAATAATGACATTGTGCATATTTAGTGTTGAAAACTGAGTGATGTGCATGGTTGGTAGGTTTAGGTTTTCTAGTATAAAAGAAAACATACCTATAATCCTGTTTGGGCTTAACCTTTTAGGGTAAAGGTTTGATAGGGTTAGGTCTGACAGTGTTTGGTTTGGGAATGTTCCGATTATTCGGTAAGTGACACGTGTTAGGGTAGGAAGCAGCAGTCTCAGTCTGTTTTCCTAACCTAATTTTCAATCTTTGGAAGTGTCATACAACTTAGTACAGTTAGAAGTGAGTGCTTCCATTCTGACTTGTGCACATTGAAGACTTTTCTTCTCTTTAGAAAGTTCTTCTTTCAGTTGGTCAATAACCTTGTCTTTCTCTTCAGATGACTTGGTAGTCTCGTGTAATAAGAGCTTGACAGATGAAAGCTCACCAGACTCACTAACATTATTTCTAAACTCGGCTAGTTGGTCGGTATTTCTTCCTATTTCACCTTTGTACTCTTTGAGTACCTTCTTAGAGGTCTGATATTTGCTATGCAATTTCCTGTAATCACTTATCAATTCACTGAAGGCATCTTCTAATTGCTCAAAGGTGAAGTCATCATATGTATCAACTACAGATTCAGAGAGTACCTGATCGGATGCCATAAAGCATACATTTGCAGCGTCTTCTGATTGTCCATCTTCTGAGTCGCTGGCTTCACTTTCATGCCATATGCTGGTGTTGGCATATCTTCGAGATGTTGATCTCTTCAGGTTCCCTTTTTTATACCTGTTGCTCTTCTTGGTTGATGATGAGTTTGTAGGACAATCCTTCTTCATGTGTCCCTTCTTCTTGCAGCTATAGCAGACAGCATCATCTTGATACCAGTTGTTGCTGTTATTGTTTCTTTGGCTTTCTTCTCATATCTCATAAATATTTTGAATTTCCTTGCTAGAAGTGCTTGATCTTCAGCATCAGATTCACTGCTGTCTGAATCACCTTCAGCAGCTTTTCTATACTGAGCCTTGAAAGCGATCGTCTTCTCCTTTGGTGCAGGCTCTTCAAAATCTTGTAGCTCCAGTTCATGAGTGAGTAGCTTACCCATGAGTACTTCGAGGGACATAGTTGTGAGGTTGTTCCTTTCAATGATCGCAGTAGCCTTTGGAATCCAGTTCTTGGTAAGTGTTCGCAGGAGTTTGCGAATCTTTTTATGGTTACTGTAATCTTTGCCTAGGGAGGACAAAGGATTTATAATATCCAAGAATCTTTCGAACATCTGAGTAACTGTTTCGTTGGGCTTCATCTTGAACACCTCATACTCTTGAGTAAGTCTGCTGACCTTTGATTCTTTGACTTGAGTCGTGCCTTCATGTGTGACTTCAAGAAGCTTCTATACTTCATTAGCAGTTGTGCAGATAGATACCCTGTTAAATTCAGTTCTGTCTAAAGCACAAAATAAAGCGTTAATAGCACGTGCGTCAAGACTGGCCTTTTTCTTTTCTTCCTCTGTATATCTGTTATGGGGTTTTTCAACTAAAACTCCATCAACATTTATACGACGTGGCTTTTGATAGCCATCAATAACAATAGACCATAAATCAAAGTCAAGTGATTTCAAGAAGAAACTCATCCGTGTTTTCCAATAGGTATAATTTGTACCATCAAACAGTGGAGGTCTGTTTGTGGCCTAGCCTTCACTTGTGAATTTCACAGTTGCCATGTGTTGTGAAATGAATAATAATTGCAATGTTACCTTGCTTTTACCTGTAACACCCACTCTGATACCAATTGTAGGAACGAAATCGTAAAGCAGAATACTCTAGAGGGGGGGTGAATAGAGTTGGCAGCGGAATAATACTAATTAAAAAATGTTAGCAGCAAGATCACAGAATAATAATCACAACTAAATAATATAAAGGCAGAGATAAAAAGCAAACGCAAAGACAGTGATGTATACTGGTTTCCCTCTGTTGAGGACTAGTCCAGTCGGTAGAACTCTTGCTACCAGTTGAATCCACTATTGGCAAAATCGCAAGTTTTCTTACGAAGTCCTTGCAACTTCTACAACGCGAGCTTTGATACGAAGAACTCGTCCAACTTCAATTTTGAAGAGTTGAATCTTCTATCAAGCCTTCTAATTATAATCACTCTGAAACTTCTAGACCGCACCGTACTGGTAAATCGACTAGAGGATTGTAACTGGCTTGGGATCTAAAAATTAAAGCTCGAGAAAAACTCTTTGGAAGACTAAAAGCTTTAAGTAGAGAGAAGATTGAAAGTGAATGAGTGAGTTAAAATGATCGAAACCCTTCTCTATTTATAGGAGTTCCCAACAGAATTCTGGTAGAATTCAGGCAGAACTCGATGAGCAAATCTCGGTCAAATTCGCAACTGCAGGAGGACCAAGTTCCAAGGAATTCAAAAACAAAACGGCCACTAACCGAACTCTGGCCGAACTCTGGCCGAGTTCTGTCAGGATCAGGTTATGGTTTTAAATTAGTTTTTGGGGAATTTTGAAAACCTTTTTGAAAATCTTTTTGGAGCTTTTGTAAATACGAATATTTTATAAAACTAAGGACATTTTAAAAGCAGTTTGAAATCTTTTTGGAATAGCCTATTTGCCAGTACGACTCGGTGTACAAAGTATTCCTAGACTCAATAAAATAAAAATATATTGCTCAAAGAAATACAGACTCGAACAGGCAAACAAAGCTTCGGTCTTGAACTGAGTAGATAGCAGTTCATGATCATGTCCAAGAGTCCGAGATATCCTGAATAGTTCCATATATCGAGACAGAGTTTGATCAATTATTAAAATCAGTTTGACCATATGACCAATGGGCCAATAGAGATCAATGCAATGCAGTAATACAAAGTAAATTTTAGTCATAGTATACTTGCCTTTCACCAAAAAATTGTAATTATCCCTAAGTCCACCTATAATTGGTTAGAAAAGAAATAGTTAGGTAATATCCTAACTCCTAGAAAATTACCTAATCAAATCTAATTATTTTATTTCCAAAATATTAACCAATAAGTATCTAACTAATACTAACAACCCACAATATTATTATCTAGTTACCTAATTAACTGGTATTTATTAATCACTAACTAATTACTAAAAATACTGACTAATCTTTAATAAAACCTTTTTTTAACTCAGCCCAGTCCATAACAGACCCGAGCTAATACTTTTGCCCTATAACCCTCTCTTTTAAGAGAGAGAGAGAGAGTACTGAATTTCAGAAGAAAAGAAGAAAGAAGAAAAGAAGAAGAATCAGAAGAAGAAGAAAAGAAGAAAAGAAGAAGAAGAAAAAGAAGGAGGAGAGGAGGAGGAGGAGGAGGAGAGGAGCTCACCTGCCTGGTTCGATCGACGGAGAAACTACGCTTACTGATGGTGCTCGAGGCACTAGACTAGAGAAGCCCAATGAGAAGGGATGAGGGGTCGGTAGCTCGAGAAAGAAAGGGGTCAATAGGAGGTGGCCATGAGTGGTGCTTGGTGGTGAAGTACGAAAAGTTGGCGAGACGGAGCTCCCATTAACGAAGGCGAAACCTGACATCGGAGCTTGAGATCAGACCGAAGGAGGTCTAGGAGGCGCTGACGACCAAGATCTAGTCTGATCTGTTCAGAATAGCTGGATTGGTTAGCCGGGGATGACGACCAAGAACCCTAGGTTGTCGAGCTCTCAACAATTGCAACGCAAAGATAGATCCGGCTGCTGGTAGAGACTAGGGCGGCTACGGCTCCACATCAGCCATCAATCGCTGGATCAATGACTGTCACTCCCGTTTTCCGTTATACATATTTTCAGTATACGTATACGAATTTTTGACATTTATCAAGTGGACCGTAATTATACTTGTCTTGCTTAGCCTAGTCTTGCTTTAATTTTAACTTAGTTTATTTTAATTTGGTTCGGTTCAATTTGACTTGGCTTGGCTTGGTTTGTTTAGTTTGAGATGGAGAGATTTTGTATAAAAAAAACCAACTCCTTCTCTCCTCCATTATTTACATTTACTTCTTCATCTTCTTTATTTACTCCTCCCACCTACAAAGCCCTAGGTAAGTGCAACTTGCTTCATGATGGATCTCAAGTTTTATTGTTCTATTTCTTCTTTACTTGATTCTAAGCCTCTTTAGAACTTGACAATTTTGGGTTTGATGGATGGATTCTTGTAGATCTAAGTTTGTAACTTTTTTTTTTTTTTTAGTTTTGATCTCTGAAACATGGTTATTTTCGAGATCTAATGGTTCAATGTTGTAGGGAATTCAATTCTACCCAATTTGGCTTTTGAACCGCTTGATTTTAACTTCGTATGAGAAAGTTACGCCATTTTTGTGTTCATGGGTTCTCCACACCTTTGGTGCTGTCGGGACGATGAACAGTGCCGCGCGCAACTTGCGCGCCGTGCGCAGTGCTTGCACGCAACGTGCGCCGTGGGCATTTTTGCTCGCGCATGCAGCACAACTCACGCGCCGCGTGCCGCGCAACGTGCGCCGTACTTGCGCACAACGAGCGCCGTGGGTGGTTCTGCTCGCGCGCGCAGCACAACTTGCGCACCGCGCGCAATTTTCTGCCGCACAACGTGCATCGTACTTGCGCGCAACGTGTGTCGTGGGCAATTTTTTACCGTGCAATGTGCGCTGTGCTTGCGCGCAACATGCGCCGTGGGCCGTGCTTGCGCGCAACATGCGTCGTGGGCCGTGCTTGCGCGCAACGTGCGCCGTGGGCACTTTTGCTCGCGCACCAGTGCGCAAATCACTCCAATTGACTATTTTTTTTCCGTTTGAGCTATTTTGTAGCTAAATCTTGAAAAACTCAAAAAAATGAAAGTTGTAAATCTTTGTCTTAGCTTCAAGAATCTTCATGTCTCACTTAATCAGAATTCATATGTGACTTATGGTTTCGGTTACACTTGGATGCTCTCGATCTTCTTTGCATGTTTTCTATACTTGGCCTAAATTGCGACGAGCCGACTTAACCACTAGTTGGCATTGAACTAGTGACTTGGACATGAGCATGATAATTCTAGGCTATGAATTTGAACTTGACATGAACATGATAATGTGATCTACCTTGACATGATAATTCTTGATAGTGGCCATCGAGGCACACTTTTGATAAGCAACCTTAACATGAAAATTCTTGATAGTGGTCCGTTATGATGCACTCTTGACATGATAAGTAACCTGACATGACATGATAATCTTGAACGTTGTTGCGACAGCTACCTGGACTTGCTAAGTAACTCTTGTCTTGACACCGTGGTTGATTCTCTTGGTTATACATGTACAAGCTACATGTCTCGTCTTGCATCATGCCTAGGACATAGATTCTTGATTACCACGGTCAGGGATTCATATTGAATCTGACAAGGGTAATAACTAGATTTATCAAGTAGTTTATAAAGAGATTTTCCAGCTACAGGCAGTCCCGTTATCTGGGCGCTTTAATTGGACTTGTAGCCTGCCGTCGAGTAGGGCACATTTTCAGCACACTGTCATGTGTTGTACCCCCCACCTAATCCAACTCTCTCAACTTACAACTGGATAACCTGGATTAAGTCTGCAGGGCTTGTGACTGTTGGAACAGCTCATTGCATCTTGTTAGTAATTAGGTTTATTTTAACCCTAGTTAGTTAAAGTATCAAGCCGTACTTGTTGCTTTGCTGTGATTGATGGATGGAGTCTAGTCTTGTCTAGATAGTGCCAGTTCAGGATTACTTTAGCACATTACTGTTATGCTTTACTCTTGTCGATAAATGAGTGGAGACTAAGCTCTGTTCAGGTGAAGGGTTACAATCCCGATCCTTGTTTGGTTTACGGGTTGTAACTTGCTTACCGGAATAGTTCCTTAGTTATCTTATCGTTTATCATCCTAATTTTCTTAACCCATGTCTTTCATTATCAATTATGTCTTTATGTGCTAATATGCTAGTTTTAGTTCTTAAGTGAAGCCTCCTTTGTGGCACTTGCTCTTTCTGGGGTCTGACCCAGCTGGTTTTGTATGGCCAAATTTCGGAGTAGCACCCGAGGATCTACTGCCATCCAGCTAGATAGTGAACACCAGACGTAATCCTGGCAACGAGTGGGTTTCTTATTTTGCTCTCCCACTTTATTGTAAATTATTCATTTGAGGCGTTTAGCCGTCGAGCAAGTGTTAGCTCGTGTTAAAACTTTATTTCTGTCTGCCTAAGGGCTATAACATGATTGACAAATCCTAGGATTGATCATGTATGACTTAAACTCTTGTTAATCTTCGCATTTTTTACGACTAGCTTCATGATCATCTGCATATGTAATGTTTGGGACGCCTTACTTTGTATGTCTGATGATCTTACATCTTGTAACAATTACTTTCTTGCTTAAGATTGAGACACTAGGCTTGTCTTGACCATAAGTGATTGTTGGCTTGTAGATAAACCCTCATGCATCTAGACAGTCGTGACCGTATTTAAGGTGGGATTCACTTTAAGGTACGTAGCTGGCTGTGTCTGTCCTCTGCTCTCTAGCATTCTGGTTTTGGGGCGTGACACGGTTTAAGTGGTGGCCCATGCAGGTCTTATAAATTAAGATGTGTGAGGGTTTCACTGAATAGATGTCTCAATCAGCATTCTCCCTTGATCTCTACTTGTGCTTTCTGATCTTCTTAAAATCTTGACCTGATCACATGCTTATATCCCTGGTCTAACTCGGTCCTTCCTTATTGTTCCCCATGTCGTTTCTTCAGCGACATTGTTCCTGGTCCTACCGATCAGCAAGGTGGAACACCGCCAGTGAACCAACAACAAGTGAACCAGCAGCAACCTGGGGACCAAGCCCAGCACTCCGGAGCAGCATTCCGAGTCATGCCTTTCGGGGATCCAGAGCCAGCAGTTCAGCCAGCTCAGCCTGTAGAGCCTGATAATGGAACCCTGGTGGGACTTATTAGGGAATTGCTTGCATCTCAAGATCGTCAAGGCGATGCCCTACACCAGACAATACAAGATGCTATAGGGAGAGTTGGTTATCAAGGGAAGAATGCAGCTAACAACTTCAAGTGCTTGAACCCTCCTTTCTTTAATGGAACTGAAGATGCTATTGCTGCTAATGCATGGCTTCAGGACACAGATGTTATCTTGGAAGCAGCTAGGATTCCTGAGGATGAGAAGGTGGCCGTGTGCGCCTGCAATTATTGGACTTAGCCTGCACCTGGTGGGCGATGCTAGCAGTGGGTTTGGCAACGCTTGTCTTATGGACGGTATTCAGCGACAAGTTCCAGACCAAGTACTTCGATGCAGTAGCTTGGTATGATCTGCAAATGAGATTTACTAATCTCAAGCAGATAGAAAGGACGGTCGATGGATATACGGCCGAGTTTTCTAGACTTTGTCGGTTTGCTCCCACCTTGGTAGCAACCGAATTGGACCGAGCCCAGTGATTCTAGCAAGGACTCCACCTAGAGATCATTATATCAGTGGAGCAGTTTGAGCACCATACGTTTGATGCCGTCTTGCGAGCAGCGAAGAGGCACGAGTATACTTCGTAGAGGATTGTAGATAGAAGCGGAGGACGGAAGAGGTCTCATGGACAGATGTCCCAATCATCAGCACCAGTCCCGGCAATAATAACTTTGACTATTGGAGCTCCTAGGATGGTGACCACAGTTTCGTCAGTTCAGCACTCGTCACCAATGTATCCTCAGCAGCAGAAGCAGAGTCTTCCGTAATGGGCTGCTCTCATTATGGAAAGCCAGGACATGTAGTATCAGAATGTCGCAGAGCATAGGGATTGTGCTTGGCTTGTGGGCTCCAGACCACAATAGGGTCCTGTCCGAATAGAGCCAGTCATCGTCCTCAAACCTAACCAGTCCATCGGTTAGGGGTCCAGCACCAGTGCAGCAGCAAACCAGCCTCCGAGGCCATTGCCGCCTCAGGCTCGACAGTATGTCCAAGCTCAGATTCAGAACCGACAGAGAGGTTTCCAGCATAGGAGACCAGCACCAAGAGGACAAGGTCAGGCTATGCCTCTGACGGTAGAAGAAGAATTGGCATCAGGTGAGGTGGTGGCAGGAATGGATTGGTTGAAGGATCAATACGCAAGATAGACTGTCATATTGGCAGGATTATTTTTGGTATTCCAGGCGAACCAGAGTTTTATTTTCTAGTGACGAAGTAGAACCTTCTCCACCAGTATTACGGATGGCAGTAGCAGAAGCAGTTCAATTTCCCAGAATAGTAGAAGGGTTTCCTGATGTTTCCCGAAGAGCTTTCAGGCATGCCACCAGAGAGATAAATAGAGTTTACCATTGATTTGATTCCAGAAACGGTACCAGTGTCAGAGAAAGTCTACAGAATCTCACCATCAGAGTTGGAGATCCTGTACAAGATGATTGAAGAACTCAGAACCAAGGGATTCATTCGTGCTAGTGGATCACCTTGGGGAGCCCCGATACTTCTTGTGAAAAAGAAGGATGGTACATCAAGATTATGTGTTGATTATCGTACCTTGAATTCTGTAACAATTAAGAACAAATATCCCCGACCAAGGATAGATGATTTATTTGATCAACTCAGTAGGGCAGCAATATTCTCGAAGATTGACTTGTAGTCATAGTACCATCAGATCAGAGTCAGAGAGCAAGACATCCCGAAGACAGCATTCAGATCGAGGTATGGACATTGGGAGTTCCTCGTTATGCCATTTGTAGCGACCAATGCGCCAGCAGTATTCATGGATCTCATGAATCGTATCTTCATGCCCTATTTGGACCAGTTCGTGATAGTATTTATAGACGACATCTTAGTCTATAGCAAGAGTGAAGCAGAGCATGAGCAACATCTCCGAATAGTCCTTCAGATTCTCAGAGAGCACCATTTGTATGCAAAGTTCAGTAAGTACAAATTTTGGCTTGATCGCATTTCGTACTTAGGTCACATCGTCACCAGAGGTGAAGCGGAAGTTGACCCCCAAAAGATAGTGGCTATAGAGACATGGTCAGTACCCAGTACCGTCACAGAAGTTCAAAGTTTTCTAGGATTGGCCGACTATTACCAGCAATTTGTATCAGACTTTGCTCAAATTTCAGCACCCTTGACACAGTTGGTCTACAAGGATGTGCAGTTTGCTTAGATAACAGAGTGTCAGAGTTCATTCGAGAAGTTGAAGCAAAGATTGATGACAACACCCATTCTCACACTTCTAGATGAGACTGAAGGATTTTCAGTTTATTGTTATGCTTTCGGCAGAAAATTGGGATGCGTCTTGATGCAGCATGGTAAGGTAGTAGCTTACGCGTCACGTCAGCTTCGTGATCATGAGAGAAATTACCTGTAACCCCTATTTTCAAAAAAATTTATAAATGAAAATTAATTCTAAATTTGCCCAAATTGATTCCATTAGGTTCTAAATATTTTTTTTATTAATTTTAGAATTTTTCTACGATTTGTTCGGAGTCATTTGGACGTCATTTGAATTTTATAATTAAAAAACAGCTACCGTAAATGCTGTATTTTTTACTTTCAATGGCAAAATGGTAAATATTTAACCCTAGGGTTGAGTTAGTAATTAATCATGGTTAGGTTGCCCTAATAAAATTTTCCTATAAATAGGCACACATCCCAAAGAGAAAAACCCTAATTTTTATCAATTTTAATTATTGATTTTAAATCCTCAAATTTATTATTTTAAATTTCCCTCCCTGGTACTGTCTGATACGCCGACCGCCGGCGACCAACTCCAGTGTAACACCCAGTTTTCTAAATAAGGGTAATTTTGAAATTTTGTGTTTTAATTATTTAATTATGATATTAAATAATAATATAATTTTTGGTGATTTTTAATCATTTAAAACTATTTTAAAAATCATGACTTGTGATTTTGATGTGCAGCTAGTGAAACCGTAGAGACAGTCTGACCTCGAGCCTAACCTTGTGATTTGGAATATCTTTTTATCATTTTAGCCTAGGGGTAACTTGGTCATTTTGACTTATTAGAATAATTTGATTAATTATTGGATCGATGGTTGTGATTTTGACTTTGACTAGTTGAGACCTTGTAGACTAGCCTAGAAGCTAACCCTAGCTATGGTGATCCTAGTCTAAATTAAGTTTAAATGAAATGGTTAATGACTTATGACTTAACTCAATGACTTGTGATTTACCAATTTCATGACTTGCAATTAAGCCATAGGCCCATGACTTAAGCCCAAAACCCAAACAAACCCAACCATGGCAGCCACATTAGGGTTTTCCCTTGCCTATAAGTATTCTCTTAGTATGTTCTTGCTTATTTTTATCTTGACCTAGATTTAGAAGGAGAGGTAATTTCTCATTCCCCTAAAATCCAATTTAATTCATTTCAACTCCTTTTTAACCCTAGTCTTTTGCATTAGGATCTAAATATTGTGTGTTTACTGATTCTGGAGGTTCATCTCAGTTTTTGTGTCATTTGGAGCTTGGGAGTTGCTATTTGGAATCCTTCCATTTGAAGCTTTCCTTGAGTATTGACACTTAATAGGTAAACCATTTAAACCCATTGTTTTTCCTGTTTTTCTTTACATATAGGGCTAGGTTTAAGAGTCCCCTAGCTGCCCCAAAATTTGGGCACAATTCGTGTCCATTTGGTGTCCGTATCGGACACGTATCATAATAGGTACCTAGGTGTTTGTTAAAATGCCCCTTAGGGATTTATTTTTGTATTTCAAAATCTAATTTCATAGATCTGTAGATCTACATGTGTGTATATTAATTTTTGTGAAGGATGTTATGGGTTTCGTGTCGGTTTGTGTCGCATTTTTGGCCTTGGACATGCAGCACGAGCCCTAGGCCTGTGTCTTGCCTATCGGGCCATATCTCGCGACACAGGACACTTCGAGACACAATTTTTTGTCGAGAGAGAGAGGGGCAATCTGACATCATGCTCCCAAATTTGGGAGAAGATGGTTGACCACACGCGGAGCAATCGCGCCCGCACTGTCCGCGTGCTGTCGTGCGCTGACAGCCTACACGCGCACAGACACGCGCACAACATGCATTCGTGTCCACTATAGACATGTCGTGGACACGTGTCAGGCTATCCCACATGTAGTCCTACCCTAGGCGACCACGTGGGTGTGTGCACGTGACACGAAGTGTTGTGTGTCGTGTCCTCCACTCGTGTGTATGCTTGCATGACACTGTGTTACACTGGGTGCACCCCATGTGTTTGTATTGATGTGGACACGTCTGTGTCATGATTTTTGGACACTAAATGACTCATATGACACGTGCACCTACTCTAGTAACATTACCAACCTATTAATTATGATTTAGATGTTTAATTTAATTCGAATTCTTGAATTCCCAATTAAACCCGATACTCACTGATACCACCCTGCTAATTGGATTTTCCTGATTTTAAATTGCATTTTAAACTAATTTTGTGATGTTAAATGATTAGTTAGGTGTACCTACATGTTTAATGAGTATGATCTTATTGGTTTGTGATGTGTGATGGGCATTGGGTGTTCGATTTAGTTTTTCGGTTGCTAACTGTCATGTTTCATTGAACTGTCATTGTTGACAGCCTGAGAACTAACACACTGTCACTTGATCCTTCACTTCTAAAATTCTAAAACACACACACACACCTGTACAGTCACACACACACAAAATCTGTGACACTACACTCACACATATAATTTCCTGTCACACCTTCCTACACACACTGATTTTTCCTACTTGTGTTGTACA
Source organism: Iris pallida (assembly GCA_029216955.1). Taxonomy (NCBI): domain Eukaryota; kingdom Viridiplantae; phylum Streptophyta; class Magnoliopsida; order Asparagales; family Iridaceae; genus Iris; species Iris pallida. The sequence continues at coordinate 520,425 of JANAVB010044020.1, forward strand.
CACACATAGTTTTTTTGGATATGCACTACTAGGCTGAATTCATTTGAACTGTTTGGGTTGGGAATACGTGAGAACCATTCATGAGGTTCATGATCACTGATTTGTGTTAACCCCCTTGAATGTTTGAGATACCCTTGCTGATTCCTGAGCCACAACACCACTGTTTCCTATACACACATATAAGACACCACTTCCTAACTATTGAATCCTACACCCAGGACACACAAACCTGAGACTGTTCCTAATAAACTCATTCACATTCATACACACATACAAATTCTAAACCTGAGAACTGAGCTATACGGCCCACTGTCTTTTCCTCTATGTCACACACATAAGGGGACACTATCACACAGGTACACATGACACTACACACACAAATCTGAGCACTGTTATCATTTACAGATTTCTTTATGACACTCAAACACACACCTTATTCTAATACTCCTATCAGTTTATACATTGGAACTCACTGTTTTCCCATGCATTCATATATAACCTACATTCCTATGGATACACTGTATAACTCACTGTATAACTCATTTTTCACTTAATTCCTATGCACACTGTTTTTTCCACATGCACACACATTCCTCTACTACCTACTGTCCCATATAAGACACACACACACATATGTATGCCTCTACATGTATATGTATATATATAATATATATTATATATAATATATATATATATATATATATATAAATTATAATAGATATAGATATATATATATATAATATATATATATATAATAAATAATAATATATATATATATATAATAGATAGATATATATATATTTTTTATATATATATATATATATGTATATATAAAAAAAATATGTATATATATATATATATATATATATAATTATATATATTATATATATATTTTTTTTTTTTTTTTTTTTTTATATATTATATATAATATATATATATATATATATATGAGTGTATATATTGAGTGTAATATGTATAGCCTAATGTGCTATGTGTAATACAATAGATATTGCTATTGATATATATAATGTGTATATAGATATGGTAATGGGTATTGGCCTATAAGTGATTTGGCTCATGGCCTAGGTAGAATAGCATATGGCATGTGGTGTGATACACTTGAGTTAGTGTATCACTAGACTAGTGTGTGCTTGCTAGACTAATTGGTTAGTGACCTGATTGACTTATTAAGCCTAGGTTTGACCAACCTAGACTTGTTTAACCTAGTTTAACCTTGTATGACCTTGTTTAACCCTGTTGACCTAACTGGACTAGAGTTGACCTAGTTTGACAGTTAGGGTTGACTAGAGTTGACCAAAGGTTGACTTTAGCCAAGATTGACCCAAACATCATGTAGATGCATTTAGCAGTCTATTTCATTATTTTAGACATGTAGTGACTTGTACTGTTCTATAGGAGACAGACACCACTCTTCGGACAGTATTTCTCTTCAGATTTTAGGATACCAGGCGAGTACATTCTCTGATCATTTTATTCTTGTTTAGGATTATATTTTCTGCTTTAGATTATTTACTTGATGCTGACACGTTGGTAACACGGATTAGTACTATATGGATCCCTTCATGACATGTTTTCCCCCTCGGGAGCATCAGATACTCTTGACTCGTGTGTTCACTTACATCATGTATCTCATGCTCTATTATCATGAATCTTCATGTATCAGCTTGCGATTCCTGTACTCTCATGAATCACAGAGCCTTCACGAATCTTCATGAATCCTCTTGAATCACCTTTTATGGGCAATGTAGTATAGTCATGAATCTTAATGTAACTTGACTGGATCCTTGTGTATTGATTGGGGATAGGGGAGTATAAATGAACATGTGGATATTCCAAAGTAGTATAGTCATGAATCACCTCTTTAGTATAGTCATGAATCACCCCCAGCTGTTCACATGTTTATCTTGTACTCTAAATCACTAGTCACTGATTAGTTCTATATTATATGTAGGTATTTACTTACAGTCTCTCTCTCTTTTATATCATGTTATTCTTCAGTGCATATATCTTACTCTCTAGCATGATATATTCCTATCCTGTTATGATTTATTGAGATGTATTGTTGGTCGCTCCTGTCCTGACTGACCTGTTGAAATTTTACAGAGAATGATTAGGCTCTGGTGTCTACCCATTATGGTGCAGCTTAGACAACACTTTGACTTGGACCCACTTGCAGTAGAAGATCTACCACCAGTGGTTTAAACTGCTAGCTTAGACTCTTACCTTGTCTTTCTCATTGATACATTATTGTATATATTGGGAGTTTGTTTATCTGATGTTTATGGAGATGTTATCTTAGACACTTAGACTTCTATCTGATTGTATCTCTGTAGAATCATTTCGTTCCATATCTATCTATCTTTTATCGTACTCTACATTAGATGTGATTGAGACTGTATTGCTATGTCACCTCCATTCGGAGTGTAATACTGTACAGGTACTTATATATGTTAGATGATTGACCTAAGACAACGTTCTACCGCCGACACTGCGGCGTAGGCTGGACGTAACAACTTCTCGTGCCCTTACTCTAGGGTGCAGGTCATGACACGTTTTTAGTGGAGGCCCATGCAGGTCGAGTTTAAGTAGTGGTATTCGACTAGAGTATCCCTACTGCCTGCAGTAGGATTAGGATATTTTTGAGGGTACTCATCACACTAGAAAAAAACTCTTAATCATATTCCTTTTATCTAAATTTGCTGCTTATTGTCTTCCCTTGGATAAAACCGTCCTCCTTGATTTTTCGCTTCATTCTATAGTTTATTCTTGTTTGATCTGTCTTCATGATGGTTATGGAGATACGATCTCATCGCTTCGGTCCGGGGGATACTATCGAGAGGCTGGCCACCCCTCGTCCTGTTTAGCAGGGCCTCGAGACCGCAGCTTCTGTTGTGCTGGACTCAGGTTGGCGTTCTGCTACATTAGAGGTGCCCTCCGCCTGTACAAAGACTTTTCCCGTCATTCCTGATTTCTCTCAGCAGCCAGTTCATGCAGCATCATCAGCAGGCAGACCAGGGAAAAACCAGCAGGGCGAGCTTTCGCTAGACAGTCTAGGATGCACAGGCCATTGGAGATCTTGCTGTAGGTTCGATCTTCTCGATTCCATTTCCACAATTGCCTCTTATAACTATCTTGAAATTCGATTCCATCTTCTCCTTGTTGACTGATCAATTTGTTATGTTGTTCTTGTGTTATGTTTGTTTTTCTCTTGAGAAAATCATATGGGCTAGTCACCTCAGTTACGGGATCTAGAATCTTCGATAGTAGTGTGTCTGGCATAGTGAGGACATATAGTCAGATTTTGGATGTATTTCTCGGGGTATGGGAATTTAAGGTTTTTGTCGTCGCATGCGGTAATGCAAAAATTTTAAATACGATGAACCTAGATGTATGTACCTTAGTCAAGGTCTCTATAATTATCGTAGCCTTGCTCATTAACATGACGAAGACTCTGAACAACATGATTTTGGACAGACCATATGATTATCATACCCTTCTGTTGTTATAAAAATTTTATTCCATCATCAAATAACTTAGGAGTTGGGATAGTTAGTTTTGTAGGGCTTATTCATATATAGTTCTTTCATAGTATAATGATATGAGACTTGTAGAGTGTCTGTACCCTAGAGATGATAGTTAGCATTGGTATTAGAATAGTAACCCAGTATAGATGATTTCCATATTATTTATAATACCAACCAGTTTAATATAGGATGTTAGTATGCCTTACAGCCTTGATGATTTATTAATTTTCTCTTAACCTTTCCAGTAGGGCACCCATGACCAGAGCCTGTCCTTGAGTATAGTTTAGTTTCACCTGAGACTGAGAGGTCTATATATACATATAGATTGCCGATGATATTGGCATATGGGATATGGGTTGGTTGGTACCTATAGGCCATTGTTGTATAGTGTATTGACATGTTTTTTACCCTATATTTGGTTCAGTTTTCTATTTTAGTTAAGATCTCTTTGTGTTGAGTTCAGTCATGTTTGATCAACCTTTATAGGCAGTGTGAGACCCTTCACTAGATACCCTGTCCCCTTGGTTCAGACTTGTACAGTTGTTCACTGTACTCAACTTTCTTACCAACCATGTTGCATCATAGATTTCACTGGACCATAGTTCAGACCCCAATTATTGACTCACCAATATACCATCAACCCCTTATCATATCTGCACATTTGGAGAGTCATATCATGCGTATTAGAGGTCTGCACTCATCCTTACTTCTGTCATGGTGATATACTCATCTCTTCACATTTTACTTATGGATAGCCTTGCAATACCTTTTCTTTTAACCTGCAGTACCTGTCCTACAGTGGATTTAAACTTTTTCTTGGGCATGATTGTTCAGTCCCTTGGACATTGTATACATTGGGATTAATGTGGATTATTAATAAAGTTCTCCCTGATCATTATTCTGTCCCCTTTTATTCTTAGATACAGATGATACTGGTTAACCCATCTGTTCAGATACATGTCCAAACCCCTTTCTTTCATTGTTGGTTCAGTCTTCCAAGCCTCTACCTAAGCATTAGTTCATTTTCCATGTGTAGGTTTCTTTTCACTTTGACTTTACAAGTGGAACCCAAATGTCCTGTCCTTTAGCTCATAATTTCAGTCTCCTTAGCATCATTCCCTTTGCCTACACTGATGATTCAGACCATTCATCATTAGCCTAATTTTTAAGCATTTGTTCAGTCACTTATAAGTTTAGTCTACCTTAACCCTTGATGAATCAATTATATATAGATGATAC
>JANAVB010044020.1:530208-602708 GCA_029216955.1 Iris pallida
TAGATATTTACTTCAGTCTCTCTCTCTTCTCTCTCTTTTATTCATGTTATTCTTCAGTTCATGTATCTTACTCTCTAGCATGATTATCTTTTCTATCCTGTTATGATTTATTGAGATGTATTGTGCTCCTCCTGTCCTGACTGGACCTGTTTGAAAATTTTACAGAGAATGATGAGGCTCTGGTGTCTACCCATTATGGTGGCAGCTTAGACACACTTGTGACTTGGACCCACTTGCAGTAGAGGATCTACCACCCACTGGTTTAGACTGCTAGCTTAGATCTTACCTTGTCTTTCTCATTGATACATTATTGTATATATACTGGAAGTTTGTTTTATCTGATGTTTACGGAGATGTTATCTTAGACACTTAGACTTCTATCTGATTGTATCTCTATGGAATCATTCGTTCCATATCTATCTATCTTTTATCGTACTCTACATTAGACGTGATTGAGACTGTATTGCTATGTCACCTCCATTCGGAGTGTTATACTATACAGGTACCTTATAATGTTAGATGATTGACCTAGGACAGCGTTCTACTGCCGAGACTGCGGGTAGGCTGGACGTAACACTTGTCATGCCCTTACTCTAGGGTGCGGGTCGTGACATCCGACGACCCCTGTTCTCACACCCCGACCCTGCCATCCACCACCGAGGACACCATCATGTCGAGCACGACGAGCCCGACGAGCCCGACCCGAAGCTGACCTCAGCCGCCGACCACGACCGCCACCGACGTCGCCTGCCCGCCCAACCAAGTGAGCCATTTCCCTATTTTCTTTATCGTTCTTCATTTCTTTCCATCAATTTCTTTGTCTCGACACGGTGAGATGTTTTTCTCTAAGTTTCGTAGCACCCCGACACCTATTCGTAGAGTAATCCCTAGCCTAGTCGGACACGAAAAATTTTGTGTCGAAACGACACGAGACAAGTTCTATTGTGTGGAGGACGTCGAGACGAACTCGACACTATCTCCGGACACGAGGATTGGTGTCAAATTCGTGCCGATACGCTCTGGACACGATCAGGACACATCTCGAGTGTCCCACTGGTTGGGACACGAAGATGGTGACCAACCCCCACTCTTTCAAAATAAATTTAGCAAACCCCCCTTCTTTTCAGTAGGCCACTGCGGCCTACCGGTCTATAACGCGCGAGTTTGAGCCCCCTTTGGGCTGACCCGAGTTCGAGCCCCCCTGCGTGTGTTGGGTTATTTTTAGTTTATTTGTTTTGTTTTAAGTTATTATAATATATATATATTATATATAGATATATATATATATCTATATATATTATATATATATAAAATGTATAAATATATATATTGTATAATATATTATAAATACATTGTATAAATAATGTCACTTCTGTATTCTTAAAATAATTAATATTATTTATATATATATATTGTATTATATATATATTATAATATTATAATTTTTTTTATATATATATATATATATATATATATATATATATATATCTATATATATATGCCTAATAAAATATGATAAAATACAATATCAAGTATTATTTTCCTTTTTGTGTTTTGATAAACACATCACATTAAATTAATTTATATTTTAAATATTGCATTTCCATTATGTCATTTAAATTAGTCATTTAAATTATGTCCATATTAAATATAGTACCTATACTGTAATATTTAAATACGTACTCTTAAATACAGTGGTATATACTGTAATAATAATAAATACAGTGCCTATACTGTAATATATATTTTATAAATACAGTACCTATACTGTAATATGTAGCTCTCAATTTCTGTAATTTAAATTCATTTATTTACATGTATTTAAATTTCGTATTTATTTACGATTTTACGTATTTTGTGCAAACGACCACTCTAAGTCCAAGCCTAGCATGGGTTGATTGGACTTAGGAGCCTACACATATTCGAGGTCTAGTCGAGTCATGTTGGACTTAGTTCATGGCCTCGGATCCCGTATCTGTACTTCGGTTCAATTTCAAATACGTGGACAAATACATTAAATAATTATTTTAATTTTAGAATCTGTGTTTTATGATATTTGAATTTTCAGACAACTTTTTAAGCTGAATAAATTCTAGAAAAATTATTATAAAATAATATGTTATTTAAGCTAATTAATATAATTTTTCCAGGATTTAATTTACTGTTTTACCACTGTTTAAAAATAGGAAAGGAGAACTCATTTTCAATGTACATGTGTGAACTAATTTTTAAAAAAATACTTACACTGGATTATAAATTCTAGAAAGTTTATATTAAATTACTATAATTAACAAGGATCAATTTGGTATATTATTTTATTTAAAATAGGACTGTATAACTATCTTAATATTATTGGAACACATTATACAGTCTGAATAATTAATTAATATTGACTTGTGTGTTTTGTGGATTTTGGGATATTTTAGTATCGGACCTTACCCTATCTTAGTATAGAGACACTAAGTATTGGTCTAGATATTGTAACACCCTACATTGGACTGCTAGAGCATCACTTAGCTAGTATCCTATTAGGAGCCGTATTACACCACTAGTGTAAATATTAAATCATAACTTAGAGACTGAGACTGTATATCATTTGACAGGACACCGGACATCTATAGCTACGTATTCTTATCCTTGCTTTGCTCGAGGCAAGTACTCCTGTAAACTTGATTTACTATATATGATAATGAACTGTGAACGAACTATGTTAAAATATCGTTTCTTGAACTGCAAGTCATATCATGCTTTATACTGCTCTCAGTATCTTCCACATGCTCTATACTACTCTCAGTATCACTCACATTTGTAAAATAGGTTATGGGGAAACTGTTATTTGAGTACGTGATCATGCCCCCTTCTCCGTATGTATGTACCGAGCAAGGTCACATTATATATGCAACCTTGTCGTAGGTCTGATCCCACGTTTGTGTATGTATGTACACTGACACTGTTAAATGTACATATGTGCATTTCAAATTTTGATATGTGCCACAGTACATCCTATTTACCTATTGATCGATCACGTATGTGCTACAGTTTTAAACTTTAAACAAACATATGCTACCATGACAATACGTATCTAAACTTGATAAACTGTGATATGCCATAATTCTGTTATTACATCTCTTTTCATTCATGCTCAGTATTATGTTTGTAGTACAAAGTACTTGCTCCCGTCCTGACAGGATAACGTTATATGTGCACTATTCGAGGAGAAAATGTTATGTGATACCTACTACGGGACTGCCTTAGAGGACCTGTCCTTTGCTCCAGAAGAGGCCCCAGCGGGGAACCTTGCTTTGTTGTCTTTCCTGTTTTAGACTTAGACTTTGAGTTGTTACAACTTTTACTTGGTTACTGGACCTTGTCTCCAGTTCTTACGTTGAAAGTGTAATAAACTATAAAACTATTTGTTTTCGTTAATAGATATTTGTTGTGATGAACTCTTAAAAATGCTTTAATATATGTCTGTTTGCACACTTAGTACCATTTTGTCTATCTTTTAGAACAGCTTACTATGTTTTAACCAAGCGTAGGCTGGACATGGCTCAGTCCGGCCCAATAATTTGGATAGCGGGTCATGACATGTTTTAGTGGCGGCTCATGCAGGTCAAGACTAAAGTTGCTTGGTTACATTATTGTACCAAGCATGCCTGCAATTAGAATTTTAGGACAACATGATAATACTAGGGACAACAATTAGAACACCTAGAGGATTACTAGGATTGTAACATAGGAAGAACTCATCAAAGCATAGGACCGTTAACTATATTTAATCTCTTACTTGAAATTCAGTGGGTTACAATTTTGACCAAGATAGTACCTTTGGGATGACCCATGAGACTCTCACTTTAATCTTACCTCGAAATCTGTTTTTTGCTTGTTTCCATTTACTCTTCCTTAATTTGTTGTTGAATTTAATTCCTGATGTTCGTTGTTTACATTAATTTTGCATCAAGATAAATTATGGTGTTAGATTGAGTTAAGTGTAGTCTGATAACATATTTGGGAATAACAGTAAGAAAGGAAAATATCTGCTTTAATTATGGAGTTTAGAATTTATCGCAGCCATATTAGCTGGTATGACAAAAACATAGAGCCTGATTTTTGATATACTTATCCTAGTCATGAAATTTAGATTTTCTTGCAGCCATACGCGTTTTGCGTGGTGAGAATTCTAGATAACATGATTATAGGGTGTATACCTTAGTATGACTCTATCGTTTATTACATCTATGCCTACTGGCGTGGCAAAATTCTGGCAACATGATTTCAGGAAGACGTGTATGGTTATCAGATCATATCTTAAATCGGTTCACTTCATTATGACCGAATAAGCAAGAACAAATTCCTATCATTATTTTCTTTGTCTTACCATTACTTTCTTGTCCTAATATTATTCCTTTGTCTTAATTCACCCTGTCATAATTACATCTCATTATCTCGTATCTACTTCGGTTAGTACACTTTGAAATCTTTTGAATTTTCGTATTTCTTTACTTGGAAAAGGCAAAAAAAAGGGTACTGTAAATCATCTAGCTCGGAAAGGACGTAAGTTGTTATCATATGGTAATCTTGGTGGGAATATAAAATATTGGACATTCAGATAAAATTGTGGAAGAAAGCTATGACTGAAATTAGAAACATGAAAAGATCAGTATTATCGGCTTAGAAATGATTACGCTAGAGAATTATTTTGAGGATGAACTATTTGGAAAGAACATAGGAGAATTTCGAATAAAAAAAGAGCAGTAGAATATAAATTAATGGTTAGAACATTAATATTTTGTATATGTATTTTAGAACTGACATGTATATTCAAGGTCGAAATGTTTTTGAGAACTTGGATGATTTTAGGATTAATAATTCTCGAGATATTTCATTTTGAGATTATGATACCAATTTAGGAATTTAAATAATGGAGAAGCATGTTGTGATGATACGAAATTGAACAACGAATGGTAAGAGAATGACTAGAAACATGAAGAACACTACGTTATTGAGTTAAAGGAACCCTTAGAGATTTTTGTAAGAATTCTGAATTTAATGAGGATAATGTTTAAAGGTGTAAGTTGAAAGGATTGTGAACTGATTTTATAATAAAGGATAAAATTTTATATGGCAATAGTGACGTAGACTTGAGCAATACAAGAGTATCAATTAGAATAACGATTAAGGATTTATGATCCTTGATTCAATAATTTCAGATCTAGGTTAAAGGCAAGACGAAGGAATTTCGACTTCAGGATGACTAAATGGAGAATGAACTGCAAAATTAAGGAGGGTAGAAAATTTTGAGAATCTCTAACAAGAACATACTTTATGTGTTAATAACCTTGGAATACAGGTCAAGCCTATAGTATTATGGCAGGGTTCAATCTTCATGACTGAAGGTTATGAATTTTGGTAGTAGTCATATAAGGATTTGATTTTCATATTTGGACTTGTGAGATAAATATATGATTGGCAAATGATGATCAGATAAACTTGGTAGTAGCAGAGTGAGATGATTATATTGACTTCCCTATGAAATCTTGCCTTTTGATTTCTCTATCATAATAGAAGGAATTTTATTTTCCCTATCCTTAAATCATTCTTTAAGTTCCAATATCGCTAATTTCTAAATCCCTTTGATCGCGACCATTCAACTTTGGTCATCTCCTTTATCATACCAATATTCTTAATCCTTGATCGTACTTAATTGATTTAAATCCTATCGTGACCTAGATCTCTATCAACATGTTGCTCGTGCTTGGACTACAATTATATTCCTCATCATGCCTAATTACTGTTTGACCAAGGTTATATTAACCTTATCTTTGATCGTGTCGAAATTTCGATTATGATCATTTTTGGATCTAGATACCATTATCACTCGTGCCTAAACTTTCGATTTAAATTCTTAATAATGACTAGTTCCGTGCTAACCATGATTTGACTTAGCCATCATTCTTCATGTTTGATCGTGCCTAGATGATCTGGCACGGCTAGACGACTTTCAACCCCACGATCATGATTCTTGGACTTGATCGTGCCAAATATTTGATTATTCTTAATGATGTCTAATCGCATCATCCCTATATTAGATCGTGCCTATCCTATTGATCATTCTATACTAAGGCTTGATTCTAACTTGATCGTAACTAAACAATTTTGATTATCTTAATCACATATAGTCATTGTTCTTTGATCGTGCATAAGATACTTGCCTAAACTCACTATCGTGTTTTGAGCCCCTGTCAAACCTTAAATTTCGAGGACGGAATTTCTTTAAGGAGGATAGAATTGTAACCCCTATTTTGAAAAAATTTAATAAATGAAAACAATTCCAAATTTGCCCCAAATTGATTCCATTAGGTTCTAAATATTTTTCTATTAATTTTAGAATTTTTCTGCGATTTGTTTGGAGTCGTTTGGACATCATTCGAATTTTTTATAATTTAAAAACTGCTACCGTAAATGCTGTATTTCTTACTTTCAATAGCAAAATGGTAAATATTTAACCCTAAGGTTGAGTTAGTAATTAACCATGGTTAGGTTGTCCTAATAAAATTTTACTATAAATAGGCACACATCCCAAAGAGAAAAACCCTAATTTTTATCAATTTTAATTATTGATTTTAAATCCTCAAATTTAATATTTTAAATTCCCCTCCCCTGATACTATCTGATACGCGACGATCGCCGGCGACCAACACCGGCGACTCCCATTCTCCGTACCCCGACCCCCGCCGTTACCATCGAGGACACCATTGTGTTGAGCACGACGAGTCCGACCCGAAGCCGACCTCCGCCGCTGACCACGACCACCGCAGCACCGCCGACGTCGCCCGCACGCCCGACCAAGTGAGCCATTTCCCCATTTTCTTCATCGTTCTCCATTTTCTTTCCATCAATGTCTTCGTCTCGACACGACGAGACGTTTTCCCTAAGTTTCGTAGCACCCCGACGCCTATTCGTCGAGTAATCCTTAGCCCTAGGTCGGACACGGCAAAATTTCGTGTCGAAATGACACGAGACACGTTCTATCATGTGGAGAACGTCGAGACAAACTCGACACTATCCTCGGACACGAGGATTGTGTCAAATTCGTGCCGACACACTCTCGGACACGATCAAGACACATCTCGAGTGTCCAACTGGTTGGGACACGAAGATGGTGACCAACCCCCACTCTTTCAAAATAAATTAAGGAAACCCCTTCCTTTCAGTAGCCCTGCGGGCCTACTGGTCTGCACGCGCGAGTTTGAGCCCCCTTTGGGCTGACCCGACTTCGAGCCCCCCTGCGTGTGTTGGGTTATTTTAGTTTGTTTTGTTTTATAAGTTTATATATATTTGTATATATTGTATAATGTATAATATTATATATTGTATAAATACATTTAATACATACTGTATAAATACTATCATTTCTGTATTCTTAAAAAATTATATTATTTATAATTTTTTTTATATTATATATATATCTATTTATATATATATATATATATATATATATAATATATATATATCTTATATATAATTTATATATATATAAAAAAGAAATATATATTTATTTATATATATATATCTATATATATATATATATATATTATATATATATATTAAAAATATATATATATATATATATATATATATATTTTTTTTAAATATTATATATTATATATTATCTATATATCTATATATTATATATTATATATATATATATATATATATATACAACTTCCACACTATCATACCTCCAGCGGCTGTCCCTTCATCACCCACACCGGCCTTCGCCGACGATGTTCTCATATTCTCGTCCGGGATATTGGTGCGGTAGATGGGCACCACACTCTACAGAGATACTCCAGATGCTCCGTCAGAAAATCAACACCGCCAAGAGCGTCATTTACGCCCACCACAACTTCGATCGAGAGCACGCCCGCGGCCTCTCCAACTTAACATCCTTCAATGTGACCCATCCCCCTTCAAGTACCTTGGTTGCCCCCTTGTACGGGAAGTCCAACTCCGGCATATCAAGGAGTTGATCTCTAGAATCAGGAAAAAACTAGAGGGTGGCACAATGCCACCTTATCCCCAGGCGGCAAGATGATTCTAATCAATCATGTTCTCACCTCTATCCCAATCCACACCTTGGCCATGTGCTCCCCACCCAAGAAGGTTCGAACATCGATTGAACAGACATTTTGTAACTTCTTTTGGGGGCAGGACAAAGGTCAGGACAAGCATCACTGGGCCAGTTGGGAATCTATGGCGTGCCCTACCGAGGAAGGGGGACTAGGCTTTACCAAAACTCTCCCACATCGTTCAAGCTTTCTCGTTGAAACTGTGGTGGACACTTCGGACCAGCAACAACTTATGGACCAGGTTTATGAAGGCCAGATACTTCAAGCACAGTCACCCTGCAGTAGCCATCTCCAACAGCCGATCCTCTGCGGCGTGGCGTCGCATCCTCGAGGGGCGGGCTAGCGCCGAACCTATTATGAGACTCCAATTGGGTGATGGTCATTCGGACCCTTTCTTGGAGAGATGGATTGGCGATGACATGATCCCGAGTATCACGGAGACCCCTAGAAACTGCAGGATTAGCGACCTGTGGGACCTCAGTTGTAACGACTGGAACTGGGACAAGATTCGTGACTGGTCCGGAAACGAAACCGTGGAGAGCATATGCCGATGCGGAGTTAGAATCAGAAACGAAGAGGATGCATGGAGGTGGTCGCTCGAGGCTTCGGGGGCATTTACGATGCGGTCGGCGAGACGCACGGTACGAGTGATTGGGCATCCGAACCCTACCATTGCTCCCTACTGGCACTCTTGCATACCTAAGAAGTGGTCCGTACTGATGTGGAGAGCCATCAGACAGAAACTGCCCACCGACGAGATTCTGAAGACCATAGGGTTCAGCTTAGCATCAACATGCAACTGTTGTGCTGACCGCCAAAATGGAGACTATCGACCACATCTTCTATCTTGGGGATCTGCCAGGTCACATTTGGAGGATTCTCAACCAACTGTGTAGCATTGCGCCAGGCAGTGGGCTCTTCCACGATCTGGCATACTCATGGGGTTCTGCCTCCCACGGACACCAGATCGTCGCAGCGGCCGCCACGTGGGTCATTTGGAAGAATCGTAACAAAGCAAGATATGAAGGACTCCACTATACGGCCATTCAGCTCATCCGGGAAGTCTTCCGCCAATGTCGTAAAAGGAGCACCCGGTGCGCTCACAGCTCGAGGGCTTTCTGGGCCTCTACCCTCCCCTAGATCTCGTTTGTTATCGGACCCCCCATCCTCCTTCCTCTTTTTGGTGGTATACTTGTATAGGCTTCGGCATTTTGAGCCTTGTATACTTTTTCAGGCTTCGGTCTTCGAGCCTTGATTAATAAAATGGGGTGTTTTCCAAAAAAAAAAAAAAAAAAAAAAATTATATATATATATATATATATATATATATATATATATATATATATATATATATATATATATATATATATATATATATAGATGCCTAAAAAAAAATATAGATGCCTAAATAAAATACGATATCAATGTAATTATTTTTCTTTTTGTGTTTTTGATAAACACATCACATTAAATTATATTTATATTTTAAATCTTGCATTTTCATTTTGTCATTTAAATTATGTCCATATTAAATACAGTGCCTATACTGTAATATTTAAATACGTACTCTATAAATACTGTGTCTATATTGTAATATAAAAATAAATACAGTGCCTATACTGTAATATGTATTTTATAAATACAGTACCTATACTGTAATATGTATGCTCTCAATTTTTGTAATTTAAATTCATTTATTTATATGTATTTAAATTCTATATTTATTTACGATTTTACGTATTTCGTGCAAACGACCACTCTAAGTCCAAGCCTAGCATGGGTTGATTGGGCTTAGGTGAGCCTACAGATATTCGGGGTCTAGTCGAGTCATGTTGGACTTGGTTCATGGCCTCGGATTCCGTATCTGGACTTCGGTTCAATTTCAAATACGTGGACAAATACATTAAATAATTATTTATTTAATTTTCAGAATTTGTGTTTAATGATATTTGAATTTTTAGACAACTTTTTAATGCTGAATAAATTCTTGAAAAATTATTATAAAATACTCTGTTATTTAAGCTAATTTAATATAATTGTTTCAGGATTTAATTTACAGTTTTGCCACTGTTTAAAAATAGGAAACCAGAACTGATTTTCAATGTACACTTCTAAACTAATTTTTTAATAAATAATTACACTTGATTATAAATTCCAAAAAAATTATATTAAATTACTATAATTAACAAGGATCAATTTGGCATATTATTTCACATAAAATAGGACTGTATAACTATCTTAATAATTATTAGAACACAATATACAGTCTAAATAATTAATTAATTAATTAATATTAACTTGTGTGTTTTGTGGGTTTTTGGGATATTTTAGTATCGGGCCCTTACCCTATCTTAGTATAGAGACACTACGTGTTGGTCTAGATGTTGTAAAACCCCACATTGGATTGCTAGAGCATCACTTGGCTAGTATCCTATTAGGAGCCGTATCACACCACTAGTGTAAATATTAAATCATAACTTAGAGACTGAGATTGTATATCATTTTGACAGGACACCGAACATCTATAGCTACATATTCTTATCCTTGCTTTGCTCGAGGCAAGTACTCCTGCAAACTTGATTTACTGTATATGATAATGAACTGTGAACGAACTATGTTAAAATACTATTTTTTGAACTGCAAGTCATATCATGCTTTATACTGCTCTCAGTATCTTCCACATGCTCTATAATACTCTCAGTATCACTCACATGTTGTAAAATGGGTTATGGGAAAACTGTTAGTTGAGTACGTGATCATGTCCATTTCTTCGTATGTATATACCAAGCAAGGTCACATTCTATATACAACCTTGTCGTAGGTCTGATCCCACGTTTGTGTATGTATGTACACCGATGCCGTTAAATGTACGTATGTACATTTCAGAATTTTGATATGTACCATAGTACATCCTATTTACCTATTGATCGATCACGTACGTGCTACAGTTTTAAACTTTATACAAACATATATTGCCATGACAATACGTATCTAAACTTGATAAACTGTGATATGCCATGATTCTGTTATTACATCTCTTTTCATTTCATGCTCAGTATTATGTTTCTAGTACAAAGAACTTGCTTCCGTCCTGACAGGATAACGTTGTAGGTGCACTATTCGAGGAGAAAATGTTATGTGATACCTATTACGGGACTGCCTTACAGGACCTGGCCTTTGCTCCAGAAGAGGCCCCAGCGGGAAACCTTGCTTAGTTATCTTTCCTGTTTTAGACTTAGACTTTGAGTTGTTACAACTTCTACTTGGTTACTGGACCTTGTCTCCAGTTCTTACGTTGAAAGTGTAATAAATTATAAAACTTATTTGTTTTCGTCAATAGATTCTGTGTTGTGATGAACTCTTAAAAAAATGCTTTAATTTATGTCTGTTTGCACACTTAGTACCATTTTGTCTATCAGTTAGAACAGCTTTCTACGTTTTAACCAAGCGTAGGCTGGACATGGCTCGGCCCGGCCCAACAATTTGGGTAGCGGGTCGTGACATTACCCAACCCATGACTTGGAGTTAGCAGCGGTAGTTTTTGCCCTCAAGCTTTGGAGGCATTATTTGTATGGAGATAGGGTAGAGATTTTCACCGACCAAAAAGTCTTAAGTATGTGTTTACCCAGAAGAATCTCAATATGCATCAGAGAAGATGGCTAGAGTTACTGGTGGATTATGACATCAACCTGCAATATCATCCTGGGAAGGCCGACGTAGTTGCAGATGCGTTGAGCAGAAGAGCAGAAGCTTATTTTCTAACAGCACAGCCAGAGTTATTAGCAGATCTTTAGAAGATTGGAATAGAAGTAGTTCTTTCTACCAATGTGGCATTGATGGCTAGTATGCAAGTTCAGTCCAGTATAGTCGAGAGAATCAAGATAGCTCAATCAACATATTCTAATCTTCAGCGGCTTAGGGCAGAATGTGAAGCAGGACAAAGACCGGAGTTATGCATTCATGAAGACTATACACTCCGACATGGAAGGTATCTTTGTATACCTAGTGGTGATATCAGGCAAGAAATTATGACAGAGGTTCATAGTTCACAGTATTCGATTCATCCTAGTGGTACAAAAATGTATTATGATATCCGTCAATATTTTTGGTGGAATGTAATGGAGAGGAAGATAGCCCGGTTTGTCTCTCGTTGTTTAGTTTTCCAATAAGTTAAGGCTGAACATCAAAGACCAGCTAGACTTCTTCAACCTTTATCGATCCCAGAATGGAAGTAGGAGCGTATCACTATGGATTTTGTAACTGGGTTACCTAAATCCCCAGCTGGAAGAGATGCTATCTGGGTTATAGTTGACAGATTCACCAAGGTAGTTCATTTTCTTCCTTTTAGGATTGGTCAGTCGACGGATCAGCTGACAGAGATGTACCTCAGGCAGATAGTCAGGTTGCATGGAGTACCAGTCAATATTGTATCCGACAGAGATTCAAGATTTACATCGCACTTTTGGCGGAGTCTTCAAGAGAGCTTTGGAACTCGTCTCAAGTTCAGTTCAGCTTATCATTCACAGACAGATGGTCAGTCAGAACGTACAATACAAACTCTCGAAGATATGTTACGATCATGTACACTCGGCTTCGGTGGTTCGTGGGAAGATCACCTGCATCTCATGGAGTTCTCCTATAACAACAATTTCCAGGCCAGTATCCAGATGGCACCCTTTGAGGCCTTGTACGACAAAAAGTACAGATCTCCGTTAGCATGGGATGATATCGATGAGAGACAGATACTTGGTCCAGAGATGATTATGTAGACTAGTGAGGTAGTTAGACAAGTCAGAGATCATCTTCGAGTTGCGCAAGATCGCCAGCGTCATTGGGCCAATTCTCATCGGCGTCCTCTTGAGTTTTTAATCGGCGACCACGTATTCCTCAGGATCATGCCTACCCGTAGCGTCATTCGATTCGGCGTACGGGGAAAGCTTAGTCCTAGGTATATAGGGCCGTTTGATATTCTCAAGCGAGTTAGTGATGTGTCCTATCGTCTCGCTTTTTTGCCATCGTTACGTGAGGTACATGATGTCTTCCATGTATCCCAATTATAATGGTACATTCCGGATCTGAGCCATATCCTTGATCATTCGAAATTGGTTGTTGGTACCAAGCTTTCGTATGAGGAAAGGCCTGTATCCATATTAGATCGAAGGGAGAAGATACTCAAGAACAATACTATTAGTTTAGTCCGTGTTGCTTGGGCTCATCACTCTTTGGGTGAGTTAACCTGGGAACGTGAGGATGATATTTGATCGCGATATCCATACCTGTTTGACTCATAAGGTATAATATCTTCCTTATGCCTTATGCTTTTACTTTCTTGCTTGCATGAATGATTGTTTGATTGATTGTTAGTCGTAGATTGCCAGTATTAGTATAGCTTGCCCTGACACCTCTAGCCTCTTGATTAAATTTTGAGGACAAAATTCTTTTAAGGTGGGTAGAGTTGTCACTCCCGTTTTCCGATATACGTATTTTTAGTATACGTGTACGAATTTTTGGCATTTATCAGGTGGACCGTAATTAGGCTTGTCTTGCTTAGCTTAGTCTTGATTTAATCTTAACTTAGTTTATTTTTATTTGGTTCGGTTCAATTTGACTTGGCTTGGCTTGGTTTGTTTTGGTTTGAGATGGAGAGATTTTGTATAAAAAAACCAACTCCTTCTATCTCCTCCATTATTTACATTTAATTCTTCATCTTCTTCATTTACTCCTCCCACTAACCAAGCCCTAGGTAAGTGCAACTTGCTTCATGATGGATCTCAAGTTTTATTGTTCCATTCTCTTTCTTACTTGATTCTAAGCCTCTTTAGAACTTGACATTTTTGGGTTTGATTGATGGATTCTTGTAGATCGAAGTTTGTAACTTTTTTGGTTTTTCTTGGTTTTGATCTCTGAAACTTGGTTATTTTCGAGATCTAATGGTTCTATGTTGTAGAAAATTCAATTCTACCCAATTTTGGCTTTTGAACCGCTTGATTTCGACTTCGTATGAGAAAGTTATGCCATTTTCGTGTTCATGGGTTTCCTACACCTTTTGGTGCTGTCGGGACGATGAACAATGCCGCGCGCAACTTGTGCGCCGTGCTTGCACGCAACGTGCGGCGTGGGCATTTTTTCTCGAGCGCGCAGCGCAACTTGCACGCCGCGTGCCGCGCTGACGTGCAACGTGCGTCGTGCTTGTGCGCAACGTGCGCTGTGGGCGGTTTTGCTCGTGCACGCAGCGCAACTTATGCGCCGTGTACCCTGGACGATTTTCTGTCGTGCAACATGCGCCGTGCTTGTGCGCAACGTACGCCATGGGTAGTTTTCCTCGCACGCCAGTGCGCAAATTACTCCAATTGACTGTTTTTACCCGTTTGAGCTATTTTGTAGCTAAATCTTGAAAAACGCAAAACATGAAAGTTGTAGATCTTTGTCTTAGCTTCAAGAATCTTCATGTCTCACTTTAATCAAAATTCATATGTGACTTATGGTTTCGGTTACACTTGGGTGCTCTCGATCTTCTTTGCATGTTTTCTATACTTGGCCTAAATTACGACGACCCGACTTACCCACTAGTTGGCATTGAACTAGTGACTTGGACTTGAGCATGATAATTCTAGGCTATGAATCAGAACTTGACATGAACATGATAATGTGATCTACCTTGACATGATAATTCTTGATAGTGGCCCGTCGAGGCGCACTTTTGATAAGCAACCTTGGCATAAAAATTCTTGATAGTGGTCTGTTGTGACGCACTTTTGACATGATAAGTAACCTGATATGACATGATAATCTTGAACACTGTTGCGACAGCTACCTGGACTTGCTAAGTAACTCTTGTCTTGACACCGTAGTTGATTCTCTTGGTTGTGCCTGTACAAGCTACATGTCTCATCTTGCATCATGCCTAGGACATAGATTCCTGATTACCACGGTCAGGGATTCATACTGAATCTGACTATGGTAATAACTAGATTGATCAAGTAGTTCATAAAGAGATTTTCCAGCTACAGACAGTCCCGTTATCTGGACGCTTTAATTGGACTTGTAGCATGCCTTCAAATAGGGCACATTTCCAGCACACTGTTATTTGTTGCACCCCTAAGTCACCTAATCCAACTTTCTCAACTTGCAACTGGATAACCTGGATTAAGTCTGCAGGGCTTGCGGCTGTTGGAACATCTCATTGCATCTTGTTAGTAATTTGGCTTGTGATAACCCTAGTTAGTTAAAAGTATCAAGCGTACTTGTTACTTGGCCGTGATTGATGGATGGAGTCTAGTCTTGTCTAGACAGTACCAGTTCAGGATTACTTTAGCACATTACTGTTATGCTTTATTCTTATCGATAAATGAGTGGAGACTAAGCTCTGTTCAGGTGAAGGGTTACAACCCCAGTCCTTGTTTGGTTTACGGGTTGTAACTTGGTTACCGGAATAGTTTCTTAGTTATCTTATCGTTTATCATCCTGATTTTCTTAACCCATGTCTTTCATTATCAATTATGTCTTTATGTGCTAATATGCTAGTTTTAGTTCTTAAGTAAAGCCTCCCTTGTGGCACTTGCTCTTTCTGGGGTCTGACCCAGCTGGTTTTGTATGGCCAAATTTTGGAGTAGCACCCGAGGATCTACCTGCCTTCCAGCCAGTTGGTGAACACCAGACGCAATCCTGGCAACGAGTGGGTTTCTTATTTTGCTCTCCCACTTTATTGTAAATTATTCTTTTGAGGCGTTTAGCCGTCGAGCAAGTGTTAGCTCGTGTTGAAACTTTATTTATGTCTGCCTAAGGGCTGTAACATGATTGACAAATCCTAAGGTTGATCATGTATGACTTAAACTCTTGCTAGTCTTCGCATTTTGTATGACTAGCTTCATGATCATCTGAATATGTAATGTTTGGGAAGCCTTAATTTGTATGTCTGATGATCTTACATCTTGTAATAATTACTTGCTTGCTTAAGATTGAGACACTAGGCTTATTCTTGACCATAAGTGATTGTTGGCTTGTAGATAAACCCTCATGCATCTAGACAGCCGTGACCATATTGCGAGGTGGAATTCACTTCAAGATACATAGCTGGCTGTGTCTGTACCTTGCTCTCTAGTATTCTGGTTCTAGGGCATGACAACGACCAAGAAAGCGGCGACCCCATGCGTTCCAGATGGCCATAAGTGGTGGTCGGTGGAGAATATCGGATGTGGTCAATGGTGGTGTGCCGATCGACGCACGACCAGGGCGACAGAAGAGACGAAGCAAATCAAGGCTTTTTTCCTGCCGGTGTCACGAAAGGATCGAGGAATAGGTCGCGACTTGGACATGGCAAGACGTGGTTGCTGGACATCGATCCAGATGGCGAAGGCGGTGACTGACAAGGTGACAGTTCGTCGAAGATAGCGAGGCAATAGAGTTTTCTTGATGTGTAACACCCACTTTTCTAAAATAAGGGTAATTTTGAACTTTTGTAAAAGTTTATTATTTAATAATAAAATTTATGATTTATGAATATTTTTAATTAATTTAATACTATTTAAAATTGGTGAATTATAATTTTGATGTGTTAGCTAGTGAACCCTAGAACTGTTGAGCCTAGAGACTAACCATGACCATGGGGACCTAACCATGTGATTAGAATGGCTATTTACAACTTTTTAGACTAAGGGTATTTTGGTCATTTTGTGACTTTTGAATTATTTAGGATTTTTATTAATTGGTAAATTTTAGATTATTTTAATAATATTTAAATTGATGTATTATGATTTTGGTTATTTTTCATATTTTAATATTTTGGGAAAATTTTATATTTTTAATATTGTTTTTATTGGATTTGTTTAGTCGGGTTTGAGTTTCGTCTCGTTCCGACTTGTATTGTGACCCGGGTAGCTTAAACTCTAGATGGGACCCAATATTAAGTTAAGCATGGCCCACAAAACCCAACATTTAAGTTAGTTAATTAAACTAATTTTTATCATGTTAGAATGGTTAAGTTAGAGACTCAAAACTAGATCATTTTGACCCCAAACTTGAACCTAGTCTAGACTTAACCATATGAGACTAGAGAGGGGCAATTAGGACATTTTCCATTAGCCCTAATGGACTCTTTATGGCAGCCACCTTTAGGGGAGAATGATTCATTTCATTCATTACAATCTTGCCTTTTTTTTGTTCTTTCCTAATTTTAGAGAGCATTCACATTGATTTGATCTCCAAATCAAATCATTCCTTCACCAAACCTTTCCTCAATCATTCCCATTCTCCAAGGCAAGCGTGCTACCAAAGATTGGAAGAGGAGTGCAAGGAGGAGTGTCCACTTTGAGGGATCTTCGTATCGGAGCCGTGTCCTAAAGGATTTCATTGGAATTCCACTTCCAATAGGTAAAACCTATCCTCTAAATCGATTTCCTTTCCATATAAATTAGTTTTGAATCCGTAGGATCCATCCTCATGTATGTGTCCCAATTAGATTCAAATTTGAGGCCATTTGGAGCTCTCTTGAGGATTTTAGATATGTGTCTTGTGTCCTACTTGATAGATCCTAAATTAGGACACCCCATGTGTATGTATGTATGATAATAGTTTAAATAGATATTTAAATTTAGTTTCAGAATGGTTAGAGAGTGGATTGATCTTAGTTAGGATGGTTAGAATGAGTTTCACTTGGATACCTATGTTTGTATCCAATTATCTTGGCCTATATGTGTTCTTTTGTCCAAAACAACTCAAATTCGTCATAATATTCATCCACGTTTTTATTAACCAAAGCAGCTTAGAAATGTCATAACTTTTAGCTTAGAACTCCGATTTATCTCCCATTTTTTATAAAAACCGTATCGAAGTTAGCTTTCTAAATATATATTTTAATAAGCCAAATTCTTTCTGTAACTTTCTGTAGAATTATTTGAGTGTCAGCTGTACGAAAGACGAACGTGTTTTGGTATTTTTGCGATTTCAGGAGCTTCCGGACACGAAAATGCGATCCGTTTAAAGTTTCAGAAAGCTAAAACGAAGGGCTACAACAAACTTTAATCCTAGAATTTAGTAGAGGCCCAATTGGTACAGTATTGGTTTTAAGTAGAAGAGTGACTATACGATATATGCATTTTGTGTAACCTATGAGCCTATGTAGTATAGATATTAAATGAATATAGAGTACGTAATACATGATATGTTAGATAAATAAAATGATATATATATATATATATATATATATATATATATATATATATATATATATGATATATATCTTCTTTACATTAATGTATATATATGGTTGAATGTAAGCATGTAGGAATACAATTAATATAATGTACGTAAGCAATGAATAAATGCATGAATGAAAGAATGATATACAATGTATGCATGAAAGTATATAATGAATGCTAGATATGAATGCAAGGTATACATGTAATGATAGATATGAATGCATAATATAAAAATAATATAATGCAATATATAATGATAGCATGTATGGTAATGTAGAATATATGATGCAAGCATGTATATGTCCACTATTTTCCCTTTTTCTTACATTTTTCTTCCCTTCTCTTTCCATTCAGTTTTTTCCCCCATTTTCCCTCTTCTATTTTTACATGTTGTATACAATGTATATAATATATAGATGCATGTAAGTATGTAATATGCATGAATGACATGTATGCAATAAAAATAAGTATATGTATGCAACTTAATGATATATGAACGGATATAATGCCTGAACTGAAATATGCATGCATATCGGATATGAATGAATGTATAAATGCATGAATGAATGTCATATATGAATGAATGAATCAATCAATCAAAGGTATAAGTAAAATATAATGCATTGTAATGAATGTTAACATATATAACGTATAAAAGTATGTATGTAAATGTGCATGAATGTATATATCTATGTAACTATGTAAATATGCATGATGTAACATATGCCTATATATATAAATATGTATGTAATGTAGATATGCATGTATGTATGAAGGTATGTATTTATATATATTATCTATTTTATATTATGCATTGTTGTGGTTCACATTGTCTTGTGATTGTGTGAGTGCTAGCCTAGGCTTTGTTAGGCCTAGTGATACTTGTTAGACTTGTTTGGGCTAGGACTTGACCTAGTTGACCTAATTTGACTAGTGTGGTTGACTAGAGTTGACCAAGTGTTGACTTTAGTCTAGTTTGACCTAGACAGCATGCAGATGCATTGTACATTTTATTTATCATCTCTCGTATACATCTTGACCTGTGTTGCTCTAAATAGGACTCTTTGGCTTCAGTTTGGACCTCTATACCTATCAGTTGTTCAGGTTATCAGGTGAGTACATTCTCTGACCGTTTCATACTTGATATGATTTACATTTACGCTATAGATTACTTTACTTGATGCTGTCACGTTGTTAACACGGATTGGTACTATATGGATCCCTTCATGAGATGTTATCCCCCTCGGGAGCATCGGTTACATCATGTCATGTGCGTTTCACTTTCATCATGCATTTTTGTGCTTTCACCATTCATGTGCACTCTCGTGATTCGTGTCCTCTCAAGTTCACGGAGCCCCATGTTTACTTTTACGTGCACCTATTTATGGGCCCCCATGTGAAATCATGTACAATAACATAACTTGAACGGATCCTTGTGTATTGATTGGGGTACGGGGGAGTATAAATAGTCATGTGGACAATTTCCAAAGTAGTGTAGCCATGTACGACCTCTCATGTTTATTATCAAGCCGTTCACATGTCTAGCTTGTACTCTAAATCACTAGTTCACTGTAGCTCTTTACTTATAATAGATATTTCATTACAGTCTTCTCTTTTACCCATGTATATTCTCGGCGTTTCATGTATCTTACTCTATTGTATATTTATATATCCTATCATATTATGAACTGCGTGAGATGTACTGTGCTCGCTTCTGTCCTGACTGGACCTGTTGATAAATTTTACAGATAGCTTGGAGGTTACCTTCTAGCCTAGAGGAGACACAGTAGAGGTTGGAGTAGATAGCTAGAGTTTTTCTTATTTTATTTTTTAGTTGTACTTATTTGCACTCTCTGGATTACTGTATTTGAGATTTGGGATATTTTCTGGATTTGTGATATCTTAGACACTTAGACTTCTATCTACTTGTATCTCTTTGTGGATTTCAGTTTTATCTATCTATCTTTTTATCGTATTCCACCTTAGATGTGATTGAAACTATATTCTGCTATGTCACCTCCATTCGGAGTGTATATACTGTACAGGTACCTTATATTGTTAGATGATTGACCTAGGACAGCGTTCTACCGCCGACACTGCGGCGTAGGTTGGACGTACCCACTTCTCGTGCCCTTACTCTAGGGTGCGGGTCGTGACAGATTTTTAGTGGTAGCCCATGCAGGTCGAGTTTATGTAGTGGTATTCGAACTAGAGTATCACTACAGCCTGCAGTAGGATTAGGATATATTTTTGAAGGTACTCAATCACAGTTAGGCCTCCTTGAGAGATTCCTGGGACGACCCTTGAGAATCTTATTTTAACTTTGATTTGAAATCTATTTTTCCCCTGATTTGATTTACCTTTACTTCCTGTTATTGAACTTGATTTTAATGGATTATTGTTGAATTTTGAATCTTGATGTTAGTGGTTGAATTTGAGTCTGTATTTATATGGATTATTATTGAATTTTGAATCTTGATGTTAGTGGTTGAATTTGAGTCTGTATTTATATGATTTTTGATAGATTATTGTTGAATTTTGAATCTTGATGTTAGTTGTTGAATTTGAGTTTGTATTTATATGTATATATACATTTTTTTTGGAATTAAGGTATGACCTGATAACATACTTGATAAGGACAGTGAGAAAGGTAAAAGTCTACTTTATTATGGAATTTAGAATTTATTGCAGCCATATTTGCTAGCATGACAAGGACGTAGAGCCTGATATAGCTATACTTATCTTAGTTATAAAATCTAGATTTTCTTGCAGCCATACCGGGTGGCGTGGTAAGAATTCTAGATAACATGATTATAGGGTGTATGCCTTATTATGGACTCTATCGTTTATTGCAGCTATGCTTATTGGCGTGGATGAATTCTGACAACATAATTTCAGGAAGACGCATATGATTATCAGATTATATCTCTAAATCTTTTTTTTTAAAAACAATCATCTCTACCTTGTATTTCAGCCTTAAAAAAAATTGTTTCTTCATCACTTAACTTAGGAGTAAAAAATAGTTTTAATTGTTGATATAATCCCTTGTATAACTTTATTGGATATAATTCCTTCCTAATGTAATGAATTGACGAATTGTCTTAGGCCTTATCTTAGACTTGTTTGTATAGCTCTGATCTCAAATGGTCCCCTTTTTTTAACAGATTGAGCAAGAAAGGATTTTATCAATATTTTTTTCTTTCCATTATTACTTTTATTAGTTTAAAAAAAATTGTTGTTTGTTTGTTTTGCTTCTCATTATTTAACTTAGGAGTAGGAGTAGCTTTAGCTGTTATTATGAACCTTTATGTAACTTCTTGCTATAAATTTCTTCATAATACAATAAATTGATGATTTTGTTAGACCTTATCTGGCTTTGATATTATAGCTCTGGTTTCAGAATGGTTCCTTCTTTTAAACAGATGAGCAGAATAGATTTTATCATTATTTCCTTCTTGCCATCATTCTTGTATCACCTTTTAATATATATATATATATATAGTGGACACAGATACCTTGCCTGACACGTATACATGCTACACTTTGATTACCAACCTATCTAAATGCACATTAATATGTTTTTGATGTTAAATTCTTAAAACCCCAATATCTCTGACACAATACAGTATTAGAGACTAGTTCTCTGTTTTTTTCAGTTTAAATTCGTAATTTAAATATAAATTTCATATTATTAGTTTTTGTTTATATCACTGCACATGTATGTTATATACAGGGTTTTAATTCAAAAAGAAATTGGTTAAGTTTTGTGTTTGAATTTGTCAAATCTGAGACTGTGTGTATATTAACCCTTTAACACTTGATTCTAAGTGACTAGTTCAATTTACAATTTTTAAATGTAATGTTTTGAGCCATATACATTGTTGTATGTAGGGATATAATGTTAGGTTTCATACTCTTACATGTTAGGTTGTGGTTGTGGTAAACATTGGGTTGGTTTTGATGTTCGAATTTCTCCAAAATCCTGAAACTGAATACATGTTAACATTTTTCACATTGATTTTAAATGTTTAGTTCAATTTCAGATTTAATATGTAATGTTAAACTGAACTGAATGATTGAACCCTTCATTTTAAGTTATAACCCATGTACTCTTGACACTCTACACTAATGTACACTAATGTTCACAACTGCCATGTAAACCTAACCTTTCATCTCTATGTTATGTTCATATATCTATATAGGTATATATATATATATATATATATATATATATATATATATATATATATATATATATATATAGTTTATGCATACATGTTATAATGTATATAGATACATAACTAAATCTCTACCTCTCTATACATATAGATATATGTATATATATGGTTAGCCATGCATGTTATGAGTAAATAGGTTGTGCATTGTAGATTGTTTACCCAATATGCCATGAGTAGTGTAACTTGATAGCTATTGTTTTCAAATCCAAATCCTCCTATACACTTTCATGTATATTTCACACACACACACATGTCTACTATCTAATCCTATGAACATGTCCACATACATCCATACACACACTAACCACATAACCTTTACATAATGCTAGCTTTTCCCCTTCTAACTCTCTCTCTATATATATTGTGATTGGATTTTAATGCTCGACATTTGTGCTTTAAATTTTGATTTTGATTAAGCCTTAAAGCCTTGATGATTTATTATTTCTGTATCTTTTCCAGTTTAACACCCCTGATTGCTTGTAAGTTTTGATACCCTATGATTGTTTTGGTCTAGTGTAACTAGTATACCTAGATGAGACTTACACTACCACCGTATGCCATGACCCTGTATGCCATTCTTTTAAATTGTATGATTTAGGTAAGTTCTGAGACTTTGATTATTGGGGACGAGCCTCTAGAAGAAGTACGACTATCTTAATTTCGGGGACAAAATTTTCTAAGGAGGGTAGACTTGTAACACCCACTTTTCTAAAATGAGGTTAATTTTGAACTTTTGTAAAAGTTTATTATTTAATAATAGGATTTATGATTTACGGGAATTTTTAGTTAATTTAATACTATTTAAAATTGGTGAATTATAATTTTGATGTGTTAGCTAGTAAACACTAGAACTGTTGAGCCTAGAGACTAACCATGACCATGGGGACCTAACCATGTGATTAGAATGACTATTTACAACTTTTTAGGCTAAGGATATTTTGGTCATTTTGTGACTTTTGAATTATTTAGGATTTTAATTAATTGGTGAATTTTAGATTATTTTAATAATATTTAAATTGATGTATTATGATTTTGGTTATTTTTTATATTTTAATAATTTGGAAAAAATTTATATTTTTAATATTATTTTTATTGGATTTGTTTAGTCGGGTTTGAGTTTCGTCTCGTTCCGACTTGTATTGTGATCCATGTAGCTTAAACTCTAGATGGGACCAAATATTAAGTTAAGGATGGCCCACAAAACCCAACATTTAAGTTAGTTAATTAAACTAATTTTTATCATGTTAGAATGGTTAAGTTAGAGACTCAAAACTAGATCATTTTGACCCCAAACTTAAACCTAGTCTAGACTTAACCATATGAGACTAGAGAGGGGCAATTAGGACATTTTCCATTAGCCCTAATGGCCTCTTTATGGCAGCCACCTTTAGGGGAGAATGATTCATTTCATTCATTACAATCTTGCCTCTTTTATTTTTCTTTTGTTCTTCCCTAATTTTAGAGAGCATTCCCATTGATTTGAACTCCAAATCAAATCATTCCTTCACCAAACCTTCCCTCAATTATTCCCATTCTCCAAGGGAAGGGTGCTACCAAGGATTGGAAGAGGAGTGCAAGGAGGAGTGTCCACTTTGAGGGATCTTCGTATTGGAGCCGTGTCCTAAAGAATTTCATTGGGATTCCACTCCCAATAGGTAAAACCCATCCTCTAAATCGATTTCCTTTGCATATAAATTAGTTTTGAATCCGTAGGATCCATCCTCATGCATGTGTCCCATTTAGATTCAAATTTGAGGCCATTTGGAGCTCTCTTGAGGATTTTAGATATGTGTCTTGTGTCCTACTTGATAGATCCCAAATTAGGACACCCCATGTGTATGTATGTATGATAATAGTTTAAATAGATATTTAAATTCAGTTTTAGAATATTTAGAGAGTGGATTGATCTTAGTTAGGATGGTTAGGATGAGTTTCATTTGGATACCTATGTTTGTATCCAATTATCTGGGCCTATACGTGTTCTTTTGTCCAAAACAACTCAAATTCGTCATAATATTCATCCACGTTTTTATTAACCAAAACAACTTAGAAATGTCATAACTTTTAGCTTAGAACTTCGATTTATCTCCTTTTTTTTAAAAGAACCGTATCGAAGTTAGCTTTCCAAATATATATTTTAATAAGCCAAATTCTTTCTGTAACTTTCTGTAGAATTATTTGAGTGTCAGCTGCACGAAAGACGAACATTTTTCGGTATTTCGGGAGCTTCCGGACACGAAAATGCGATCCGTTTGAAGTTTCGAAAAGCTAACACGAAGGGCTACAACATACTTTAATCCTAGAATTCTGTAGAGGCCCAATTGGTACAGTATTGGTTTTAAGTAGAAGAGTGACTATACGATATATGCATTTTGTGTAACCTATGAGCCTATGTAGTATGGATATTAAATGAATATAGAGTATGTAATACTTGATATGTTAGATGACTGAAATGATATATATATATATGATATATATCCTCTTTACATTAATGTATATATGGTTGAATGCAAGCATTTAGGAATGCAATTAATATAATGTATGTAAGCAATGCATAAATGCATGAATGAAAGAATGATATACAATGTATGCATGAAAGTATATAATGAATGCTAGATATGAATGCGAGGTATACATGTAATGATAGATATGAATGCATAATATATAAATAATATAATGCAATATATAATGATAGCATGTATGGTAATGTAGAATATATGATGCAAGCATGTATATGTCCACTGTTTTCCCTTTTTCTTATATTTTTCTTCCCTTCTCTTTCCATTTCAGTTTTTTCCTCCATTTTTCCTCTTCTATTTTTACATGTTGTATACAATGTATATAATATATAGATGCATGTAAGTATGTAATATGCATGAATGACATGTATGCAATAAAAATAAGTATATGTATGCAACTTAATGATATGTGAACGGATATATTGCCTGAACTGAAATATGCATGCATATCGGATATGAATGAATGTATAAATGCATGAATGAATGTCATATATGAATGAATGAATCAATCAATCAAAGGTATTAGTAAAATATAATGTATTGTAATGAATGTTAACATATATAACGAATAAAAGTATGTATGTAAATGTGCATGAATGTATATATCTATGTAACTATGTAAATATGCATGATGTAACATATGCCTATATATATAAATATGTATGTAATGTAGATATGCATGTATGTATGAAGGTATGTATTTATATATATTATCTATTTTATATTATGCATTGTTGTGGTTCACATTGTCTTGTGATTGTGTGAGTGCTAGCCTAGGCTTTGTTAGGCCTAGTGATACTTGTTAGACTTGTTTGGGCTAGGACTTGACCTAGTTGACCTAATTTGACTAGTGTGGTTGACTAGAGTTGGCCAAGTGTTGACTTTAGTCTAGTTTGACCTAGACAGCATGCAGATGCATTGTACATTTCATTTATCATCTCTCGTATACATCTTGACCTGTGTTGCTCTAAATAGGACTCTTTGGCTTCAGTTTGGACCTCTATACCTATCAGTTGTTCA
This sequence comes from Iris pallida, assembly GCA_029216955.1. Lineage (NCBI taxonomy): Eukaryota > Viridiplantae > Streptophyta > Magnoliopsida > Asparagales > Iridaceae > Iris > Iris pallida. Next base: position 556,314 of record JANAVB010044020.1, read on the forward strand.
GGTTATCAGGTGAGTACATTCTCTGACCGTTTCATACTTGATATGATTTACATTTACGCTATAGATTACTTTACTTGATGCTGTCACGTTGTTAACACGGATTGGTACTATATGGATCCCTTCATGAGATATTATCCCCCTCGGGAGCATCGGTTACATCATGTCATGTGCGTTTCACTTTCATCATGCATTCCTGTGCTTTCACCATTCATGTGCACTCTCGTGATTCGTGTCCTCTCAAGTTCACGGAGCCCCATGTTTACTTTCACGTGCACCTATTTATGGGCCCCCATGTGAAATCATGTACAATAACATAACTTGAACGGATCCTTGTGTATTGATTGGGGTACGGGGGAGTATAAATAGTCATGTGGACAATTTCCAAAGTAGTGTAGCCATATACGACCTCTCATGTTTATTATCAAGTCGTTCACATGTTTAGCTTGTACTCTAAATCACTAGTTCACTGTAGCTCTTTACTTATAGTAGATATTTCATTACAGTCTTCTCTTTTACTCATGTATATTCTCGGCGTTTCATGTATCTTACTCTATTGCATATTTATATATCCTGTCATATTATGAACTGCGTGAGATGTACTGTGCTCGCTTCTGTCCTGACTGGACTTGTTGATAAATTTTACAGATAGCTTAGAGGTTACCTTCTAGCCTAGAGGAGACACAGTAGAGGTTGGAGTAGATAGCTAGAGTTTTTCTTATTTTATTTTTTAGTTGTACTTATTTGCACTCTCTGGATTACTGTATTTGAGATTTGGGATATTTTCTGGATTTGTGATATCTTAGACACTTAGACTTCTATCTACTTGTATCTCTTTGTGGATTTCAGTTTTATCTATCTATCTTTTTATCGTATTCCACCTTAGATGTGATTGAAACTGTATTCTGCTATGTCACCTCCATTCGGAGCGTATATACTGTACAGGTACCTTATATTGTTAGATGATTGACCTAGGACAGCGTTATAGCGCCGACACTGCGGCGTAGGCTGGACGTACCCACTCCTCGTGCCCTTACTCTAGGGTGCAGGTCGTGACATGATGTGTCGATTTTGTTTTGGGTTTTAGTGATGTCCCTACGTCGGGCGCAGTGTGTGACAGAATAAGTGGACACAATAAGTGTGGTATCGGTGTAATAGGGTTGGTTGTAGATACGAATGTGTCGGATACGATGATAATGAAATGGATGTGGACACTGGGATCATATCCGAGGCCGATACGGCTGACCCAAAAAATTTGGACACTAGACATGACAACAGGAAACAGCAACGGGCTGGATCCTAAATAATTTGGGTTTAGGTTGGCGGGAATGGTACTACCAAAATAAATTAAATTAGCGACGCGGATAAACATTACTAATATGCTAAAAAGTGTTGCCAAATATATTTAGCGACGTTTTTACCGACGAATTTATGAAGTCGAGTAATCGATGGTCACTGACACTGAAAATGTCACTATTTGATGTTGTAGCGACATCACTTAGCGACAAAGTAACGTCGCTGATTTAGCGACGCGTACCGACTTACAGTTGCTAATCAGCGACATCATACTTCATTACTAAACGTTGCTGATTTAGTGACAAATAAAGTGACATTTTACTACGCCAATGCTGACATGGCAAGCATTTCCATTTTAGTAAAGTACGACTAAGCGACGAAATTAGCGACATTTCGCTAAGACGATGCTGACGTGGTAAGCATTTCCATGTTAGCAAGGTAGGGACGTGTAATGACGTTTAGCGACGGTGCCGATACAACTCAGTGATGCTTGGATACACGTTTAGCAACGTAATCTTTCGTCTCTGGACGTCGCTAAACGTCTCTAAACTGCAAAAAAAAAAAATATAAAGTGTTTGTTTTCTGTCCAAAATCTTCCTATATTTTAAATCATAGTTTATGAAAACTAGACCCAGGGCAACCCTCCGTTGAATTTTCTGGGTTCGCTGACCCCTTCGGTGGAACATTCAATACAAGAATAGCATATAGAGGGAATGCATAAAAATTAAATACATAAATTTGTACTGGATTAAACAAATAGAATAGAATATAAATACATAAGACACAATAATAGAACACTCACCACTACACATCAACTAATGCCCTATAAAGACTCAGTAATTGGCCAGAACATCACTTCAACAACAATCAAATAATATAACTAAAAGTCTGAAATAAATACATAAGATCCAAGAATGGGCCAACACACAGACAAACAAACACAAACTGTCCAATGAAGGACTACGGCTGATCAGGAGGAGGAGCACCACCGCGCATCTGGGATAGCATGAACTCATACTACTCCTGTGTAAGTGTCACCGATGACGACAAAGGAGGCAGTGTAATCGATGAAGTCGGTGTCGATGCTGACGGACCAAGAGGACGTGTATGCTCCAATATGTCAAGTCTAGCATCGTATAAATCCAAGGCAGATGCCATTCTCGTACTGCTCTGAGCCATTGCATCATGTTGCCTCAAAAGCGAATCGTCCATGGCCATCTGTGTCCCGTGAAATGCCATAACGCTACGATCTATCCTCTCACCCTATTCCATGATGGTGTGCTCAAATAAAAGTATGCATTGAGCATCGCATCGTCCATCTGCAACATAAATTAGGGCTGCTCTGCAATCCTCCTCATTATTTCGTCACACAGTTCAGCAACCTGTCGGACAACTCTCTCCTCGACTCAAGTAAACTCCTATGAGGGCTATAGGAAATAAACACTGGCAGAGGGTGCCCTAGATGACTACATCGTAACAAAGGTTTCGTAGGATCCCATATCGTACCTCTGATGACCACTAACAGCGGTCATCCAGAGCACGTCTACCGACGGACATGAAGAGGGCTGGGAGGAATTACCATCCACCTCTGCAGGTGCACCAGCACTCACCCGTTTATGTCGTCTAAGATACTCATACTAAAAGATATGCATCTCAATAAGCAAACTTTTTACTATCCAATCGTTATAGTTTCTAATGTCTAAGATACTTATTACTAACTATATGGATATCAATTTGCATATTTTCTAAGTTATATTATAGTTAACGAAACATAAAGTAATACTTATATAGCTCTGTATGGCCCTCTTATGGATGAGGTTTTTGTCCTTTCGATGGGTGGCCAGAAAGACGGTCACCATGTTGGCATCCTCACCCCTCTGTACATGTTAAAAATATTTTATCTATTATTAAAATTAAACATTTTATCCTACTTTCTTTAAAATAATATATATCAATAAAAATACATACCAGATGACGAAAATGTTCTTTCATGGGAATCAACCCACCACACCACTTTTCTGCCCTCCTCCTAGCTGCCTTCGTCTTCTCCGAACGATCCTTGTACCAAGTATCGTCGAATCTAGCCCTCATCGCAGTCCACTGCTCAGACGTGATCCAACCATGGATCAATTTTTCGGAGCAATGATGAGCCTTCTGGTCGTCGATCGCATCATGGACCAACTTCGCACAACGGCAGGAAACTGTTTCTCGATTTGCTCATCGTGTGGTGGATATGAATATGTTCTCTATAAGAAGTAAAATAGTACATTATATAATACGCACAAAAGATAATTGATACTAAAAAACATACTTTAATTATCTTGAAATAGGGAAAACATAATGCCTTCCTATAGTCTGGGGCATCCAAGTAGTTGATCCAAGGCCCACCATAGTTCTGCCTTAAAAAATGTTCAATGCTCTCTGTACCGACGATGGATGATATCTGTACGTAGATAATTATATTCTGAAAATAGTGAACATATATTTATACATGCATAACTAAAACTAAAACTAATTAACTTACGTTGTTGGCACGTCGACCCAAATCTCCATCCTCGTCTCCTCCGGAGGAGCACATGGAGGATCGCTCTAAAATAAAGAGGGTGAAGGTGCATTTGGCGGGGCCAGCTCCTCGTTGTATATGGTACCATCAGCAGGAGGATTATTGGACGAAGAAGTAGTCTCAGGCCTGAAACTGCTCATCCGAGGAGTATTGCCATTAGAAGATAGAAGTGGTCGATAGATTAGAGTACTCGGAAATATGGACCTAGTACCATGTCCCGAAGGCGAACTGCTCTTCCCAGGAATGATGGATGGCATGACATGTCCTCTAGGCCAACCTCTTGAATGACCGAATGATCCATGTTGTCATGTCATACCTGACTTATGATAAACAAAATAAAAGTTACAAGAAAGCAGTTTAAATACAGTACATATCACAAAATGAAAAAGAAGAAAAATAGAATACATAGCCAGAAGTCTAGATAATAAACCAGATACATCCAAGTCTAGATAATAAACTAGAAACTAGTAGAAACATCCATTAACATCCAAGTCTAGATTTTACATGACAGATTTTATATTTTATATCCATTCCTCTTCTGAAAATCCATCTTCTTTATTTACCTCATCCTCTTCTTCCTCTTCCTCATCATTTTGACTTTCATCTATTTCGTCTTCCTCTTCGAATATTTCTACCTCTTCTATATGTCATGACCTGCACCCGATATAGGGGTGCGTGACAATGCCCAGCTTACGCTGCAGCATCGGTGGTAGAATGACGTCTAGGTCTACTATACTAACTAACTATATAAACATCATAACCTGTCGAGATAGTCATATCAAAACGGAGGATAAGTAATGAGAATATATCCCTACTCAATCACAATACTATAAGGAAGATAAATGGCACGAAAAGATAAAGACAACTTGATATGAAATATCCAGAGAGTTCTAACAAAAATAAAACACATCCTGATAGTATAAGAGTCAACAGTTCTCAAATACAAGTCTAAAACAATAACAGGCCAAGAGTCATCAACTGGAGACAAATCTAGTTCAAATCTAGCCTAAATAACTCGCTAGATAAACCTCTTCGGCTGGAGCTAATCCCTCCCAAATCAAAGTCTCCCGATCTACGCCTACTATACATTGTGGGACGTAATAGGTAGGGCAACCGTCATCTGGAAAATATATCTAGTTAGGATTGAAGCAAGCACACCACTAACAGCAGTTCCAGTTAATTGGCAAAAATTATAAAACTATAAATAAAGAGTACGATAAATGATGAAGGAATGGAACTACCAATATGTAATTATAAACTGGCAATTGTTCTATAAAGAATAAATGTTATGAATAGTACAATGTACAGGAATAAAAATAAACAGACATAATAAGTAAGTACAGTCCAAAAATATAAGGTGGACAATAAATACTTTAATTACTATGTGTTTAAAATACTAGTCTCGAGATGTGATCGGCATGAGAACGTGTACAATAGCTAAGTGGTCTGGTTATTCATGCATGAGGTGTACGATTAACACTTACAATATTTACAATTATAATAGGGAGTTGATCACATCTCTTACTAGGATTTTTCCTGCCCCAACTAGTACAGTGGATCCAACCATGACAAGTTATGATACACGAGCAATGTTTTACGATACTATCATATACAATGTCTAATGTCCATGTAGTGTACAATGTCAATATGATAACCATGATAACATCTCATGACTGAAGATCCAGCTATATACCAGTTTATGTTTCATCATGTCAGACTCAAATATACTATCACTAAATATAAGATTCATAGTAGATATCAAATAATGAAAACTATCAGAGAATGTACTCGCCTAAAATCTAGTGTAGTATCAATGATGTCCGATACAGTGCCTCGAGGACCAAAATATAGAATATTATGTTACTACCAAGTTTTGGAATGAAAACAAGTCAAACTAGTCCAAATCTAGGTCAACTTTAGGTCAAACTAGCTATTTCTAGGTTGTATGAGTCTATTTCTAGGATATTGAGTTCATCCACTAAGTATCTTAGCTGTACTAACCATATAGGATACTAGGGTACCTACACTATAGCACATTCCTAGGCTTACAAGATGGTATCCCAACCTATTTACCCAAATACCTATATTTTCTAGGTAATTTCCCCTTTACTTACCCTGTATGTATCTTACCTATTACAATCCATGAACAGGGGTTTTTTTTCCTCACATGAACCGGTTCTACTTCACATTGCTGCTGCTTTGCCTAACACCCACTGCCTGTGTCACGCCCCAGAACCAGAATACTGGAGAGCGGGGGCAGACATAGCCAGCTACGTATGTTGAAGTGCAATCCATCTCGCTATACGGTCACGGTTGTCTAGATACATGGGGGTTTAACTACAAGCCAACAGTCTCTTAAGGTCATGAACAAGCCTAATGTCTCAATCACAAGCAAGTAAGCCAATGTCACAAGATGTAAGATCACTAAATATACAATAGTAAGGCGTTCCAAACATTACATATTCAGCTGATCATGAAGCTAGTCGTTACAAAATGTAAGGACTAGCAAGAGTTTAGTCATACATGATCAACCCTAGGATCTGTCAATCATGTTACAGCCCGTAGGCAGACAATAAGTAAAGGTGCAATCGAGCTAAACATGTGCTCGTCAGCTAAACGCCTCAAAAGAATATTTTTACAACAAGTGGGAGGACAAAAAGAAACCCATTCGTTGCCCTGGTTACGCCTGGTGGTCACCATCGGGCTGGAAAGTCGGTAGATCCTCTGGTGCTGCTCCGAAATTTGGCCATACAAAACCAGCTGGGTCAGATCCCAGAAAGAGCAAGTGCCACAAAGGAAGCTTCACTTAGGAACTAAAACCAGCAATTAGCACAAAGTATAAATAAATGGTAAGGACTGGAAATAAGGAAAACATACTGGATGATATACGACGAGATAACCATGGAACTATTCAGATAACCAGGTTACAACCCGTAAACCAAACAAGGACCAGGATTGTAACCCTTCATCTGAACGGAACTTGGCTTTCCACCATTTATCGGCAACTAACATAAGCAATCAGGACATGTAACAATCTTGTACATGATCAAGACAAGACTAGACTGGTTGTTCCCCATTCAACAATCACGCCAAGCAATAAGTACGGCTTGATACTTTAACTAACTAGGGTTATCACAGGCCTAGTTACTAGCAAGATGCAGTGAGATTATTCCACAGCCACAAGCCCTGCAGACCATCCAGGTTACCCAGGTCGAAATATTAGGGGTTGAATTTGGATGGATACATCGTCCAGGAAACACATGTACCCTTAAGTAGCTTGAAGGGTGCAAAACATGACAGTATGCTGGAAATGTGTCCTACTCGACGGCAGGCTACAGATCCCAGGCACGCCCAGGTAACGGTATTGCCTGTAGCTGGGAAATCTCTTCATGACTACTGTGTTATTCTAGTTATTAGCCTTAGTCCATTTCAGTAGGTACCCCTGACCGTGGTACCTAGGGATCCCTGTCCTAGACATGATGCAAGACAATACTGGTTTATTGTACAAGCACAATCGCCTACGGTGTCCAGGTTATTCATACAGGCCATGTCATGTCATGGAGCCGTCGCAACAGCTTATCAGGATATATCATGTCAGGTTATTTTTCAGGAGTGCACCACTACGGGTCACTGTCGTGTTCATGTTACAAGTACAGGATAACATAGTACAAGCATTCTAATTAAAAGGCCCAAATACACAGAAGGTTACAAGACATGAGTTATAAATAATAATAAAATAATAATAATTAAATAACATGGCAGGGCATGGGAGGAGCTATGTGGATCAGAGAAATGAGTCCATGCGGCTGGATCGATGCGGGTTCATGTGGCCCAGAATTCGAGTTCATGCGGCTCGCGGGAGACAAGGCCATATGCGGCTGGCGGAGAGCACTCATGCGGCTGGGTCGGACGGAGCCCCATGCGGCCAGAAAGAGATGGGTCTCATGCGGCTCAACTCGGTCTGGGTTATGCAGCCCGGCCCAAACAATTATGCATGCTGCTGAAGGGGAAAAGGCTTATGCGGTCGGAGGGGCATGCGCTCATGCGGCTAGAAATAGATAGGTCACATGCGGCTCGGAGGAGTCCTGCTCTTATGCGGCCGAAGGGGAATGACTTATGCGGCTAGAAGAGGCTAGGGGCACCTACGGCAGAAAGTAGCCTCAGTCCTATGCGGCTGGACTGGGTCGGGTCTCTATGCGGCAGCGAAAAACAAGGCCTCATGCGGCTGAATTGGTGCATGCGGCTAGAAGAGGAACTTGCCGCATAAGACTATGAGGCTAAGTTTAGGCGGTAGGAAACTATATGCGGCTGGAACTGTGCTTCTTCTCCAAATTTCCGAGAAGGAGAACACCATGAAGCCATGCTTCCAAGCTCTATAAAACCTTCATCCAGAGTCCAAATCCGAACTTCCATAGATCAAAATGGGGTAGAAGGAGATACTCTACAATATGGAACCATCAAAACTTGAAAATAACAATGTTAAATAGATCAAAAATCAAGAAATATGAAAATAAAATAAACTTAGATCTACAAGAATTTAGCCATGGAAATTGAAAATGCTAAATACTAAAGTGTGTTAGAATGTGTGAAGAAGAGAGAATGGAACAATAAAATTTGGTTTCCACCATGAAGCAAGATGCACTTGCCTAAGCTCTCTCCCTCTCTCTCTGTCACAGGTAGGTGAAGAGTTAATGGAGGGGAAGAAGAAGAGTAATGAGGAGAGAGAAATGAGAGGGGCTAATAAATGGTAATGGTGGTGGTAGGTAGGGGTTCACTCCTTGGTCCATATTGAACCAAAAGCATCCCCAAACCGAACCAAGCCAACCCAAACCAAGATGAACCAAACAATGAAATACCCAATAAACCAGGCAAGAAGACATGCAATTCAAGATCAAATATGTATACGTATTCCAAGATACGTAATACGAACAACAGACATTACAGCCTGTAACCCCTATTTTGTTGCACAAACACTCAGACACATTATGATGCACACATGATCCTTTTTCCCTACCTATTTCACAAGTGCACACTACACTATCACCTAGACAACTTACTCTCTATCACTCATTCACTACTGTATATTCAAGCGCACATGTATATATCCTATTTTCCTCCACACATATTTGGGATATACCGTCGTAATTGGGATACATGGAACACGTCATGTACCTCACGTAACGACGACGGAAGAACAAGATGATAGGATACATCTCCTACTCGCTCCAGAATATTGAACGGCCCTATATAACTAGGACTAAGCTTTTCCCGTACGCCGAAACGAATGACGCCACGGTTAGGCAAAATCCTTAGGAATACATGGTCGTCGACCGAAAACTCAAGAGGGCACCGATAAAAATCGGTCCAATGGCATTGGCGATCTTGGGCAACTCGAAGATGATCCCTGAATCTTCTGACAACTTCAACTGTCTGGGCAATCATTTCCGGACCAAGCATCTGCCTCTCTCCAACATCATCCTAGGCCAGCGGGGATCTGTACTTCCTGTCGTACAGTGCCTCGAATGGTGCCATCTGGATACTGGCCTGGAAGCTGTTGTTGTACGAGAATTCCATCAGGTGCAGGAGATCTTCCCACGAACCACCGAAGTCGAGCGTACATGACCGCAACATATCTTCAAGAGTGTGGATCGTGCGTTCTGACTGACCATCTATCTGCGGGTGGTAAGCTGAGCTGAACTGGAGATGAGTTCCCAAACTCTCTTGTAGACTCCGCCAAAAATATGACTTAAACCTGGAATCTCGGTCCGAGGTGATACTGACTGGCACACCGTGCAATCTGACAATCTGCCTGAGGTACATTTCTGCTAGCTGTGCCGTCGACTGACCAACTATGAATGGAAGAAAGTGGGCCACCTTCGTGAGCCGGTCGACTATAACCCAAATAGCATCCCGACCAGCTGGGGATTTAGGCAATCCAGTCACAAAATCCATGGTCACATGCTCCCACTTCCATTCCAGAATTGGCAAGGGCTGATAAAGTCCTGCTGGCCTCTGATATTCAGCTTTAACTGTTGGCAGACCAAATACCGAGAGATAAACTGAGCTATCTCCATTTTCATGTCATTCCACCAAAAGTGCTGCCGAATATCACGGTACAGCTTTATACCACCGAGATGAATGGAATACTGAGAACTGTGGGCTTTTGCCATGATCTCCTGCCTGATATCTCCGCTGGGTACACAAAGATGCTTACCATGCCTAAGTATACCATATTCATGGATACATAACTCTGGTCTTCGTCCTGCCTCGCACTCTGCTCTGAGTTGCTGGAGCTTGGAATCTGCTGACTGAACCATCTTGATCCTCTCAACTATAGTAGACTGAACCTGCATACTAGCCATCAAAGCCACACTGGAAGGGAGAACAACTTCTGTACCCATCTTCTGAAGATCTGATAACAGCTCTGGTTGCGCTGTTAGGAAATAAGCTCCGGCTCTCCTGCTCAATGCATCTGCTACAACGTTGGCCTTCCCAGGATGATACTGCAGGTTGACATCATAATTCATAAGAAGCTCCAGCCATCTCCTCTGACGCATGTTAAGATCCTTCTGGGTGAAAACATACTTCAAGCTCTTGTGGTCGGTGAAAATCTCTACCCTATCTCCATACAAGTAGTGCCTCCACAACTTAAGTGCAAACACTACCGCTGCCAGGTCCAAATCATGGGTTGGGTAATTCCTCTCATGATCACGAAGTTGACGTGACACATAAGCTATTACCTTTTCATGCTGCATCAGAACACATCCTAAACCTCTGCCTGAAGCATCATAATATACTGAGAATCCCCCGGTCCCATCTGGAAGCGTGAGAATGGGAGCCGTCATCAAGCCTTGCTTCAACTGCTCAAAAGAACTTTGATACTCTGCTGTCCAAGCAAACTGCGCATCCTTGCGGGTCAACTGGGTCAATGGTGCTGAAATCCGAGCAAAGTCCGAAACAAATTGCAGGTAGTAGCCAGCCAAACCAAGAAAACTACGGACTTCTGCAACTGTGCTGGGCACTGGCCATGTCTCAATGGCTACGATCTTCTGGGGATCCACTTCTACTCCTCCTCTGGTGATGATATGACCCAAATACGAAATACCATCGAGCCAGAACTCACATTTACTAAACTTGGCTTATAACTGGTACTTCCTGAGAATCTGAAGAACCATACGGAGATGTTGCTCATGCTCCGCCTCACTCTTGCTGTAGACCAGGATGTCGTCTAGAAACACAATCATGAACTAGTCCAAATAAGGCATGAAGATGCGATTCATGAGGTCCATGAATACTGCCAGTGCATTGGTTGCACCAAATGGCATAACAAGGAACTCCCAATGCCCATATCTTGATCTAAAAGCTATTTTTGGGATGTCCTACTCTCTGACTCTGATCTGATGATATCCTGACCGTAAGTCGATCTTCGAAAATACTGCTGCCCCCTTGAGTTGACCAAACAAGTCATCTATCCTCGGGAGAGGGTATCTGTTCTTGATTGTCACTGAGTTCAAGGTACGATAATCAACACATAACCTGGATGTACCATCCTTCTTTTTCACAAGAAGCATCGGGGCTCCCCAAGGCGATCCACTAGCACTAATGAATCTCTTGTTCCCAAGTTCTTCAATCATCTTGTACAATATCTCTAGCTCTGACGGTGCCATCCTGTAGACTCTCTTTGATACTGGGGCTGTCCCGGGGATCAAGTCGATAGTGAACTCGATCTCCCATTCTGGCGATATTCCTGGAAGCTCTTCTGGGAAAACATCTGAAAATTCTTCAACTATCCGGGGCAACTACACTGCTGCTACTGCCATCCGTAATAATGGAGGAGAAGGTTCAACTTAGCCTCAGGAAAAGAAAAACTCCGGCTCGCCTGGAATGCTAAAAACAACCCTGCCAATGTGACAGTCTATTCTAGCATATTGGTTCTCCAACCAATCCATCCCTAAGACCACATCATAATCGGCCATCGAGAACTCTATCAATCTAGCGAGGAATTCTCTACCGCTATCTACGATCTGACACGAGAAAAATACTGTATCTACTCCCACAAGTCCGTTACCAGTAAGTATATTGAGCCTTACTGATAATGACTCGGGCTCTAGTCCTATCCGTGTCGCGAATCGTGCAGACATAAATGAATGCGATGCACCAGAACCAAATAATACTGAAGCTGGAAAGGTGTTGACGAGAATAGTACCTGCCACTACCTCTCCTGGTGCCAATCCTTCCTCTGCGGTCATCACCATAGCCTGACCATGCCCTCGGGGTGCTGGTCCCCTCTGCTGAAATCCTCGCTGCCTGCTCTGGTTCTGGGCTTGGGCTTGTGCATACTGCTGGGGGTGTTGCTGCTGGAATACTTGGGACTGAGGCGGCAAGGGCCTCTGAGGCTGATACTGCTGCTGCTGGACTGGAGCTGGTCCTCTCACCGAAGAACTAGAAAGGTTGGACAATGACGTACTACCCCTATTCCGTCAGGATCCCACCTTATGATCTGCTGCTCCACAAGCCAGGCACAATCCCTGCGCCCTGCGATATTCTGCCACCACAAGTCCTGGCTTTCCGCAATGAGAATATCACACTGCGGAAGACTGCTTCTGCTTCTGCTGCTGAGGGTACGTCGGGACTGAATGCTGAACCGACGTTACTGAGGCCGCCCGCCTCGGAGCTCCAATAGTCGAAGCCCTGGCTGCCAGGGCTGGTGCTGACGACTGATTCATCTGGCCGTGAGATTCTTCCGACCTCCGGCCCTCTCCACGATCCTCTGGGAGGTATACTCATGCCTCCTAGCTGCTCTCAATACTGCATCAAAAGTCTGATGCTCAAACTGCTCTACTGCCAATAAAATCTTGAGATGGAGCCCCTGTTGGAACCGCTGGGCTCTATCGAACTCGGTCGCCACTAAGGTGGGAGCAAACCGACTGAGTCTGGAAAACTCGGCCGCATATCCATCGACCGTCCTGCCCATCTGCTTCAGATTGGTGAACCTCGTCTGTAGATTGTATCGAGCTACAGCATCGAAGTACTTGGTCTGGAATCTCTCTCTGAATACTGTCCAAATAATGGGTGCCACTAATCCAACGGCCTGTACCGTCCACCAGCTGCGGGCAAGATCTAACAACTATAGGTGCACTACGGCCACCTTCTCATTTTCTGGGGTTCTGGCTGCTTCTAGAATGACCTCAGTGTCTTGAAGCCATGCATCAGCAGCAATAGCATCTTCGCTGCCATCGAAGAATGGAGGGTTCAAGCGCTTGAAGCTGTTGGCCGCGCTGTTACCCTGATGACCTCCTTTTGTTAGAGCATATGTCACTGCCTAGTGCAAGGCATCTCCACGACGATCTTGGGAAGCTATTAAGGTCCTGACGAGACCTACCAAAGTGCCATCATCAGGTTCTGCAGGCTGAACTGGCTGGACTAGGGAATCTCCTCCAATAGGCACAACTCTGGAGGCTACTCCCGAATGCTGGGCTTGATCTCCGGGTTGCTGCTGGTCCACGGGAGGTGCTCCGCTTTGCTGATCGGCAGCTCCAGGAATAATGCCGCTGAAGAAGACGACATAGGGAACAATAAGGAAGGACCAAGACAGATCAACGATACAAGCATGAGATCAGGTCAAGATTCCAGGGATTCAGAGGATACGAACAGAGATCAAGGGCGAGGGATGATTGAGACATCTCTTCGGTAAACCCTCACATATCTTGATTTACAAAACTTGCATGGGCCACCACTTAAACCATGTCACGCCCCAGAACCAGAATACTGGAGAGCGGGGGCAGACATAGCCAACTACGTATGTTGAAGTGCAATCCACCTCGCTATACGGTCACGGCTGTCTAGATACATGAGGGTTTAACTACAAGCCAACAGTCTCTTAAGGTCATGACCAAGCCTAATGTCTCAATCACAAGCAAGTAAGCCAATGTCACAAGATGTAAGATCACCAAATATACAATAGTAAGGCGTCCCAAATATTACATATTCAGCTGATCATGAAGCTAGTCGTTACAAAATGTGAGGACTAGCAAGAGTTTAGTCATACATGATCAACCCTAGGATCTGTCAATCATGTTACAGCCCGTAGGCAGATAGTAAGTAAAGGTGCAATCGAGCTAAACAGGTGCTCGTCGGCTAAATGCCTCAAAAGAATATTTTTACAATAAGTGGGAGGACAAAAAGAAACCCACTCGTTGTCCTGGTTACGCCCAGTGGTCACCATCGGGCTGGAAAGTCGGTAGATCCTCTGGTGCTGCTCCGAAATCTGGTCATACAAAACCAGCTGGGTCAGATCCCAGAAAGAGCAAGTGCCGCAAAGGAAGCTTCACTTAGGAACTAAAACCAGCAATTAGCACAAAGTATAAATAAATGGTAAGGACTGGAAATAAGGAAAACATACAGGATGATATACGATGAGATAACCATGGAACTATTTAGATAACCAGATTACAACCCGTAAACCAAATATGGACCATGGTTGTAACCCTTCATCTGAGCGAAACTTGGCTTCCCACCATTTATCGACAGCTAACGTAGGCAATCAGGACATGTAACAATCTTGTACATGATCAAGACAAGACTAGACTGGTTGTTCCCCATTCAACAATCACGGCCAAGCAATAAGTATGGCTTGATACTTTAACTAACTAGGGTTATCACAGGCCTAGCTACTAGCAAGATGCAGTGAGATTATTCCATAGTCACAAGCCCTGCAGACCATCGAGGTTACCCAGATCAAAATATTAGGAGTTGAATTCGGGTGGGTACATCGTCCAGGAAATGCATGTACCCTTAAGTAGCTTGAAGGGTGCAACACATGACAATGTGCTGGAAATGTGCCCTACTCGACGGCAGGCTACAGATCCCAGGCGCGCCTAGGTAACGGGATTGCCTGTAGCTGGAATATCTCTTCATGACTACTGTGTTATTCTAGTTATTAGCCTTAGTCCATTTCAGTAGGTACCCCTGACCGTGGTACTCAGGGATCCCTGTCCTAGACATGATGCAAGACAATACTGGTTTATTGTACAAGCACAATCGTCCACGGTGTCCAGGCTATTCATACAGGTCATATCATGTCATGGAGCCGTCGCAACAGCTTATCAGGATATACCATGTCAGGTTATTTGTCAGGAGTGCACCACTACGGGTCACTGTCGTATTTATGTTACAAGTGCAGGATAACATAGTACAAGCATTCTAATTAAAAGGCCTAAATACACTGAAGGTTACAAGACATGAGTTATAAATAATAATAAAATAATAATAATTAAATAACATGGCAGGGCACGGGAGGAGCTATGCGGCTCAGAGAAATGAGTCCATGCGGCTGGATCGATGCGGGTTCATGCGGCCCAGAATTCGAGTTCATGCGGCTCCTGGGAGACAAGGCCTTATGCGGCTGGCGGAGAGCACTCATGCGGCTGGGTCGGACGGAGCCCCATGCAGCCAGAAGGAGATGGGTCTCATGCAGCTTAACGCGGTCTGGGTCATGCGGCCCGACCCAAACAATTATGCATGCGGCTGAAGGGGAAAAGGCTTATGCGGTCGGAGGGGCATGCGCTCATGCGACTAGAAATAGATAGGTCACATGCGGCTCGGAGGAGTCCTGCTTTTATGCGGCCGAAGGGGAATGCCTTATGCGGCTAGAAGAGGCTAGGGGCACCTGCGGCAGAAAGTAGCCTCAGCCCTATGCGGCTGGACTGGGTCGGGTCTCTATGCGGCAGCGAAAAACAATGCCTCATGCGGTTGAATTGGTGCATGGGGCTAAAAGAGAAATTTGCCGCATATGACTATGCGGCTAAGTTCAGGCGGCAGAAAACTATATGCGGCTGTAACTGTGCTTCTTCTCCAAATTTTCGAGAAGGAGAACACCATGAAGCCATGCTTCCAAGCTCCATAAAACCTTCATCCAGAGTCCAAATCCGAACTTCTATAGGTCAAAATGGGGAAGAAGGAGATACTCTACAACATGGAACCAGCAAAACTTGAAAATAACAATGTTAAATAGATCAAAACCCAAGAAATACAAAAATGAAATGAACTTAGATCTACAAGAATTTAGTCATGGAAATTGAAAATGCTAAATACTAAAGTGTGTTAGAATGCTGTGAAGAAGAGAGAATGGAACAATAAAATTTGGGTTCCTCCATGAAGCAAGATGCACTTGCCTAAGCTCTCTCCCTCTCTCTCTCTCTCACAGGTAGGTGAAGAGTTAATGGAGGGGAAGAAGAAGAGTAATGAGGAGAAAGAAAGGAGAAGGGCTAATAAATGGTAGTGGTGGTGATAGGTAGGGGTTCACTCCTTGGTCCATATTGAACCAAAAGCATCCCCAAACCGAACCAAGCCAACCCAAACCAAGATGAACCAAACAATGAAATACCCAATAAACCAGGCAAGGAAACATGCAATTCAAGATAAAATACGTACACGTATTCCAAGATACATAATACGAACAACAGGCATTACAGCCTGTAACCCCTATTTTATTGCACAAACACTCAGACACATTATGATGCACACAGGATCCTTTCTTCCTACCTATTTCACAAGTGCACACTACACTATCACCTACACAACTTACTCTCTATCACTCATTCACTACTGTACATTCAAGCGCACATATATATATCCTATTTTCCCCTCACATATTTGTATAATACACACACAAATGGTTCACACACACACACACACACACACATACACACATACACACACAAATACATCCTCACATACATAAACCTGATGCACATAATGTAAAACTCCTAAATTTCTACTATATTTTTTTTAGTACTGATTTTTTTTTTGTATTTATACATCGCATAGTCGTATTGTACGTCGCGTGGGAATTTACGTTTTTTGTATTTTCTCGTCGAGTGCGAATATGTGCGAGGTACATATTTTTAGAAAAATAATTTTTGATTTTATTATCGGTGATGGTTTCAAAATGATATATATATATAATAATTATTTTTCTTAAAGTGGTGAAAAGTATTATCGAGGTTGGCAAAACTTATTATTTTAATTATTTACAAAATACTACCTTATTTTAATAGTGGTAAATTAGAAAACTAGATTTATGTGAATATTTTATTCGTGTAAAGCACATAAAAATTATTTCATGTATATTTTCAAAATTAATTTTTATTATTTATAATAATTTATTTAGCAAGAAGGTATTTTTAATATTTAAATATTTATGTTTATTTTTAAAATTGTTTATCTAAATTATTAAAGTGTATTTTAAAGATGTTTCCTATTACTATCTAAAATATTTATTCTCATTTTCAAAATTATTATGCTATTTAATTTAAAATGTAGCTTGAAATTATTTCCTATTAATACTAAAATATTTATTATGAATTTTTGAAATTTATTATTATTATAATTTTAGTTTTCATAAAAATATTTCTGATTGATATTTAGATTAATTATTATGATATGAATTTATTTTCTGAATTCTTTTTTAATGTAAAGATAGATATACCTTTAAATTTGATTCGAATTTGGATTGAATTCGCTTTAAATCTATTTAAATTAATATGGTATTATCTATTGGGGTTTTAAATCAATTCTAAACCTTATCCAACTGGAAATTCCTACATCCTATAAATAGGCAGGTACTCCTCCATAAATTTTTCACATCTACCAAATTTTCCCATCCACGTGAGTGCATCGTGTCCATGTAATCCCTCCCCGTCTTATTCCATATTTATAATTACATTGCCACCATCTTCGTGTCCACACACGGACACGTCATCTTCCAACCCTGACACGATACATCAAAATCCTAACCCTAACCCTGCTTTGTCGACCACCACACCGCTATTGCCGCAGCGCACCCCTGCAAACAACTCCCCAACCCTTTCTTCCTCCTCGACCGATACCGCAGCATACCGCTGACACCACCACCTCACTGCCGACCCCGACTCCAACCTTCATCACCGTCCTCCGACTTCATCCGACACCACCATCATCCCTGATACAAATCGACACCATGCCAGACCTCCTCACCACCGCCAAGCCTTTGCCACCATGCAGCCGACATCCTACTCCTCCTGTCCACAAACCTACCGACCCTCACAACCACCACCAATGGCAGCACTGCCACCTTGGCCAGTCCCATCATCAACATCATCATCTCCAAACCAGAATTAAACCGGAAACCAAAATCGCCTACCACTTACCTGGCCTCGCCGTGCCTCCGTCTCACCATGCTCCATGGCCGTACGAGCTCCGGAGAAGGCCTGTCTCCGCTGCACCGCACGGCCACCAGCGTCTGTCGACCCGGTATCCGTCGTGCTTCCCGCCGCCTCTCCGTCGGCGGAGCCCCTTCCCTTCCGCCCTGACCACACAGCCATCGATCTCCTCGCCGTGAAGCCGTCCGCCCTAGCTCCGCCCTGCAGCGACCCCCTTTCTCCGCCTCCGCCATCTGCCGCTGTCGATGCAAGCCCCGCCGTACGCCAAGCTGGAGCCCCCTTCCCTTCCGTCCGCTCCACCGCGCCTCGGATCCGCTGGCGCCGCCCTTGCCGCGTGTCCCTCCGCCATACCTGAGCCTCTCCTTCCCGTTCTTTGCTCTACTCTGCCTCGTTCGGCGCTTCCCCGCCGTTCGAGCAAGCACAGCCGCCGTGTCCTCCGCCGCCTGACGCGCGCGGCGAGCACCGCCATCGGCGCAGCCCAGCACCTCCGACCGCGCCCTCACTTCTTCTCCGCCCGCCGTCTCCTGCTCCTCCTCTCTCTCCCTCGATTTTTTTCCACATCTCCTTCTTCCATCTTTTTCTTCTCACTCTCTCTCTCCTCCTTTCTAAAAGGATCAGCAATCTTTTTTTTATTATTATATTTTTTCTGTTGTTGTTTATTATTATTATTATTATTTATCATTATTATTATTATTAAAAGCATTATTATAATTATTATTATTTTTGTCTTATTTAAAGACTTTTGATGCTTTTAGTACTATTGGTATGATTTAATATATAGGGTATTGTAATATTTTGTCATAATTAATATTAGTAGTAATATTTTTGGTAATTTTATAAAATAAGTATAGGAATATAATTGTGAAAAATATTATTACCAGTTAATTCATCTATAGCTCTTTGAATAATAAATTCGCTATCTTGCAAAATTTAGTTATAGTCTAAATTTATTTTTAACAAATAAAATATTTGGCTTAGAGGCTAAAGTACTATTACTTTAAATATATTATGTAATTTTTCAAAACTATTTCTAAACAAAAAGGACTAGACTAAGAAGGCCATAAATATATTATGGTATTCCTTTATATATACTTTTGACTTAAATTTTAGTTAATTTTTACCAAGTTATTAAATAAATAAATATATAATTAAGTTATGATTGTAGCCATAAAAATGATTTCTCCGTATTTTCGTACATATATTTTGATGAGGTTCAAAACTATTATAAACTATTTTCAAGTATATTTTTTATTAATAAAATATAGTTTTTAATGATTATAATTAGTTTTCTCAAAATCGTAAATATTATTTATTACATCTCTCTTGATTATCCTTCTATCCGTGACCAAGTCCATTATTCCTAATCCCTCGCCAACTTTGTAACTTTTTTATATCGTCCGTAACTAATTTGGCCATTCTGGACCTGATGGAATACTCTGTGTCGTCAACAGAGGCTCCCTTGCGTAGTTGTAACATCGAAGTCGAACTTGTGCCACCTTTATTGTACCACACCAGGCCGCTCACCAGACGTCACAACAGGCAAGTATACCTTGCTAATTAACTGTCAAATTATTTATTTTTTGCGTTATTTATTTTATTTCATATTGTTAGTTTTTTTTGTTATAAACTGCGCGTCCAAGCCATACTTGGGTGCAAGCGACTCTATTAGTCGTTTTACTTTACTATATGCATGTTAACTTAGTGTTAGCAGACTACCTTCTTGTTGGGGGATATCCTTATATCTCCTTTGGCTGTGACACTCATACTAAATGGTTTGAGACATTTTGCTAGGGGCACGACTTATTGACTAGCTATCTCTAAAGTCGTGTGACGGTAGATAATCGTAACTGCTATGACTAGGGTTTAGAGACTCAAGCAGTTACAAAACTGGACGAGCTATGGACATGACTTGAACAGTGTGGGAAATATTGGGGGAGGACAGACGCTAGTGCATATGAGAAGCCAAACAGGTAAACCACAGTCTTCGGATGGAACTGTTGCGATATATTTGCAGATACCCTCTGACGTTTTGGACGTTACGGCCGGATACAGATAACTGGATGCCAGTTACGTACACATAGCCTAAAATCCCACCCATGCACATAAAAGTTGTCCTCTAAATTGTACGTTAGGCGGTTAGAATCTCTTTACATATTTGTGTCTAGAATAGTCTTTTATATATTATTTATTATTCTGACAGTTCATATTAGCATGTTCTTCCTGTATCTTGCTACGTCCGTCTGAGGACCTGGTTTTTCCCCAGGTGTGTGTTCATGTCTTCCGCAGGTATCCTAGCCAAGGTCGTGGTCTTCTCCATTCCTTTGAAGACGATTGCGCTTGGTTCGTCTTGCCACTTTATGTATCGATTCTTGTATATTTCTTTCATTGAGTTAGTTGGTAGTGGACTTTGTCTCCGTCCAACGATTATATCATAAATATTCAAATTGATTTTTATATTATTATTCTTTTCATTGTGGTTGAGATTTACTTTGTCTTGGATTACTGTATTTTACAGCTTATGTATACATACAAGGCCCTGTACTTCGTATGTATACAGCTGGCATGTCTACGTACTTGGTCCTAAGTATTTTGGGACTGGGACGTTACATGTTTTTGTGGTGGCCCATACAGGTCAAGATAAATTGTTTGGTTATATTATCGTACCAAGCAAGCCTGTGTATAGGATTAGAGTCTAGGATCTCATCCACATACTTGATCGCCTTCTCACTTGACTCCTCGAGTTGCATCTTGTTTGATCCCTTCTATCGTGATTCGTGCCCTTCTTTCGTGCTTGATAGAGATTAATAAGGTAACCCATACTAGGTGGACATGACCCATTGTCCTATCACTCTACTAGTTTAATTCTTGTAAGTTGGGTAGAACGCCTTACGACCTAACCTTCCTTATGGCCTTAACCAAGCCTTAGACAAGTAAACCCTAGGGCAACTATATAGGCACCAACTTAGGACATGACTAGATTCTTAAGAAGTTTGAACTAGTCCCACTTCTTTCAATTTTAATCGTGCCTATGTTTTTACTAATTTTGACTATCCTATGCTGCTAGTTTAGCTTAAGTTTTGCAAGCTTATTCCCTTATCGAGCTTGATCATGACATATTTTATTGGATGCACACCCACTAACATATTGTCTACTCAGAACCGGTACATGATGGTCTGATCAACCTAGTGCACTTTGGTTTGCTTTTATCTATCATTCTACGTGGATAGGGACATAGCAAAACTTGTCCTCTAGGGCCCCATCCGCGACAGACTTAGCAATTCTTTTTAAATTACTCACTTGCCTTTGAACCACATATTGGTATTCGAAAACAACTTCTTTGGACTCATATTGGTTTCGTCTTTTACCTATTTTAGACGAAGACTCGTACTTGATAGATAGACACCAAGTGTTCCCCTATGACCATGATAGTTATAGTCAGCCATCAACCAAGCCATGTGTTTACAACCTCGCCTCGAATTATTCGACCTACCCTTCGACTCTTGATCATGATTTCTAATCATTTGAAATTTAGAAATGACTAGAATTATTTCCTTAACACACCTAAAACCTAGACGAGTATGTTCTCCCTAGGAAACCACCTGTCCTTGATCTTAAATCAATTTACCACCCCCTATTGACCATTAATCTTTGTCTCTTCTTGCGTTAACACACGACCATCAATTACACCATAAACTAAATTCGTGATTTATTTTCGTAGTTTTCAAAATCACGATTTTCTAATGCATATTTTGAACGTTATTGTTCCTCATTGATGTACCATTGTACCCTCTCAACCCCCCTACATATTTTTAATTTCGAGGACAAAATTCTTGTAAGTTGGGTAGGATGTTAAACCCATAAATTTTTACTATATTTTTTTTAGTACTGATTTTTTTTTGTATTTATACATCGCATAGTCGAATTATACGTCGCGCGGGAATTTACGTTTTTCGTATTTTTTCGTCGAGTGCGAATATATGCGAGGTACATATTTTTAGAAAAATAATTTTTGATTTTATTATCGGTAATGGTTTCAAAATGATATATATAATAATTATTTTTCTTAAAGTGGTGAAAAGTATTATCGAGGTTGGTAAAAGTTATTATTTTAATTATTTATAAAATACTACCTTATTTTAATAGTGGTAAATTAGAAAACTAGATTTATGTGAATATTTTATTCGTGTAAAGCACATGAAAATTATTTCATGTATATTTTCAAAATTAATTTTTATTATTTATAATAATTTATTTAGCAAGAAGGTATTTTTAATATTTAAATATTTATGTTTATTTTCGAAATTGTTTATCTAAATTATTAAAGTGTATTTTAAAGATGTTTCCAATTACTATTTAAAATGTTTATTCTCATTTTTTAAATTATTATGCTATTTAATTTAAAATGTAGCTTGAAATTATTTCCTATTAATACTAAAATATTTATTATGAATTTTTAAAATTTATTATTATTATAATTTTAGTTTTCATAAAAATATTTTTGATTGATATTTAGATTAATTATTATGATATGAATTTATTTTCTGAATTCTATTTTAATGTAAAGATAGATATACATAGATCTAAATTTGATTCGAATTTGGATTGAATTCGCTTTAAATCTATTTAAATTAATATGGTATTATCCATTGGGGTTTTAAATCAATTCTAAACCTTATCCAACTAGAAATTTCCACATCCTATAAATAGGCATGTACTCCTCCATAAATTCCTCATATACACCAAATTTTCCCACCCACGTGAGTGCATCGTGTCCTTGTAATCCCTCCCCGTCTTATTCCATATTTATAATTACATTGCCACCATCTTCGTGTCCACACACGGACACGCCATCCTCCAACCCTGACACGATACATCAAAATTCTAACCCTAACCCTGTTTTGTCGACCACCACACCGCCATTGCCGCAGCACACCCCTGCCAACGACTCCCCAACCCTTCCTTTCTCCTCGATCGATACCGCAGCATACCGCTGAAACCACCACCTCACTGCCGACCCCGACTCCAACCTCCATCACCGTCCTCCGACTTCATCCGACACCACCATTATCCCTGATACAAATCGACACCATGCCAGACCTCCTCACCACCGCCAAGACTTTGCCACCACGCAGCCGACATCCTACTCCTCTTGTCCACAAACCCACCGACCCACACAACCACCACCAATGGCAGCACTGCCACCTCGGCCAGTCCCATCATCAACATCATCATCCCTAAACCAGAATTAAATCGGAAACCAAAATCACCTACCACTTACCCGGCCTCGCCGCGCCTCCATCTCGCCATGGCCGTACGAGCTCCAGAGAAGCCCTGTCTCCGCCATACCGTTTGACCACCAGCGGCTGTCGACCCGGCATCCGTCGTGCTTCCCGCTGCCTCTCCGTCGGCGGAGCCCCTTCCCTTCCGCCCTGACCACACAGCCATCGACCTCCTCGCCGTGAAGTCGTCCACCCTAGCTCCGCCCCGCAGCGACCCCCTTTCTCCGCCTCCGTCATCTGCCGCTGCCGGCGCAAGCCCCGTCACGCTCCAAGCCGGAGCCCCCTTCCCTTCCGTCCGCTTCACCGCACCTCGGATCCGCTGGCGCCGCCCTTGCCGCGTGTCCCTCTACCGGACCTGAGCCTCTCCTCCCCGTTCTCCGCTCTACTCCACCTCGTTCGGCGCTTCTCCGCCTGTCACCCCCAGTTTTTGAATTATGGAATATTTTTGTCATTTTCCAAGTTTTATAATTTTTGGGAATTTTATTTGATTTTATAGGATTTTAGGGATTTGGTTGTTTTAGTTTGAATTTTATCCAATTTGGACTTAAGTTGGAGACCCGGGTAGTCTGGACACTAGTGGGATCCACATACTAGCTGGGCTTGGCCCACATGCCATCCTAACTAGGCTAGAAACCATAAACCAATACTCCCATGGCTTAACTAGTCATTTAGAGGCTTAATTAGTCAATTTGGAGTTAAACCAAACCAAGTCTAATGGGTCTCCACCCAAACCCAGTAAGACCTCCATGGCCGGCCATGTATAGGCAAACCCCCTCCCTTTACTTCACTCCAAAGTAACCTCTCTCTCCCTTCATTTCATTCTTTCTTTTGAAGATTCTTCTTCCTCAAGGAAACCAATTCTAGGTATGCTCATTAACCCTCATTAATTTACTCTCTTGCATTTATTCCTTCACAATAAATGTGGAGGAGACCATTCTCTACTTAATGACCATAGCTTTTATAGGTTTTCCAAAAACCTAGTTTAAGGATTTATTAGGAATTTTCCTTTTTAGAGAGAAATATATATATGTGTATATATATATTTCTATGTGTGTGTGTGTGTGTGTGTGTGTGTGTGTATGTATTTATATATATAGATATGAGAGAGTGTGTGAGTGTCCATATATATATATATGTAGATGGGTATATGTGTTTGTGAGTTTATATATATATATATAGATATGGATGTGTGTGTGTGATTTTAGAGGAAGAGAATGAGAGTTTGGGAGAGAGGAATAGAAGTAGAAGAAGAAAGAATAAGAAATAGCAACAGCAGCAGTAGGAAGTAGAGCAGCGGCAGCAGTAGGAAGTAGAGCAGCAGCAGCAGTAGGAAGTAGAGCAGCAACAGCAGTAGGAAGTAGTAGCAGCAACAGCAGTTTAGGCATTAGGAGCAGTAGTGGCAATAAGAAGGAGACGGAGAATAAGAAAATAAGAGACGGAGAATAAGGAGAAGGAGACAGAGAAAGAAGGAGACGGAGAATAATAAGAAGGAGACGGAGAATAAGGAGAAGGAGACGGAGAATAAGAAAATAAGAGACGAAGAATAAGGAGAAGGAGACAGAGAAAGAAGGAGACAGAGAATAAGGAGAAGGAGACGGAGAATAAGAGACGGAGAATAAGAAAATAAGAGACGGAGAATAAGGAAAAGGAGACAGAGAAAGAAGGAGACGGAGAATACTAAAAAGGAGATGGAGAATAAGGAGAAGGAGACGGAGAATAAGAAAATAAGAGACGGAGAATAAGGAGAAGGAGACAGAAAAAGAAGGAGACGGAGAATAAGGAGAAGGAGACAGAGAAATAAGAGACGGAGAATAAGGAGAAGGAGACGGAGAAAGAGAAATAAGAGACGGAGAATAAGGAGAAGGAGACAGAGAATAAGAAGAATAAGACAGAAAATAAGGAGAAGGAGACAGAGAAAGAAGGAGACGGAGAATAAGGAGAAGGAGACGGAGAATAAGGAGAAGGAGACAAAGAAATAAGAGACGGAGAATAAGGAGAAGGAGACGGAGTAAGAGAAATAAGAGACGAAGAATAAGGAGAAGGAGACGGAGAATAAGAAGAATAAGACGGAGAATAAGGAGAAGGAGACGGAGAATAAGGAGAATAAGATGGAGAATAAGGAGAAAGAGATGGAGAATAAGGAGACGGAAAAGTAGGAAATCAAATTAGAGAGGGTTTGTGAGTGAGTCAACATTTTGTCTAGATTTGACCAAAGACCAGTTGACTAAAAGTCAACTGTTGGTCAACATTTGACCAGAGTTGACCTTGAGTTGACCAGGGTTGACCAGTTGATCAAAAGTCAACTGTAGGCCAACTCTTGACCCCGTTTGACTTTTTTCGACTTATTTTGACCTGTGATGACTGGTATGACCTAGATTTGACTTGGTCTGACTTAGATTGACTTGATATAACTTGATTTGACCTAGATTTGACTTGACAGGACTTAGTGTGCCTCAGTGAGACCTAGTTTGACCTAGATTTCATATCATTCATTGTGAATCATTCTTAAACTTATTTAAACCTAAATTAACATACAGTATCTCATCTTTAGGTTCCTGATTACCGCTCTGAGCATTGATATACCCTACAGCTCAGGACAGCAGGCGAGTACATTCACTGATAGTTTTCATTGTCTTGATATTTGCTATGTCCGATTCAGTCATAGTGTCTTACTTGATTCTCAGACACGATAGTTCACGGACAAATATTGTCGGATTCCTGTCATGAGATGTCATTCCTAGATTTCTTGGGATACTGGTACTTGCTTAGTCTTGATTCTCATACTTGTATTGACGCCGATTCCTGAAGAGGACTTGCTCTCCTCTTAGAGAATCCCGCGTCATGACGTGCTATGTCCGGATCCGTATACTATTCGGGGAATGGAGAATTTTATAGATAGTGTGATCAATGCCCACCTTGAGTTACTACTTGTATCATAGCTATACTCTCACCTCACGATGGGTATAGCCTGACCTGTGCTACTACTTGCTCCATAGCTTACCATTCCGGCCGGGCCGAGTCCACGTACTTGTAGCCGGTCGGCTGGAAGCCTGATCTTGACCCATACCGATCATATTATGCTATAATATTCGAGGCACATTTTATATTTACTTTATCTTATCATATATCCTGTTCTGTTTTACATACAGTATTTCCCACCATGTATAATATACAGTTACTCACATGCTCTACATGCCTTTAGATTGTACCTTGATGGAGACTAAGTTCTGTTCGGGAGAAGAGTTACAACCCCGGTCCTTGTTTGGTTTAAGGGTTGTAACTTGGCTTCCGAACAGTTCCCAAGTCTTCATATATCTTTGTCTTGTAGTTCATTATACTATCTCTTATAGAATTTGTCAATTCACATGGAACTGCTGTTAGTGCTTGTACTTGCTCATTTTTTTGACAGGATACCGTTATGATATATTACAGATGATTCTGAGGCGGACTGCTCGACCTATTATGGGCTCGAGTTAGATGGAGTAGTCCAGGACCGTGGCCTTATAGTAGAGCCACTAGATTTTGTACTCCCGGAGTAGTGTAGATTAGCTATGTTTGACTGGACTGCGATCCAGCTAGCTTTATCAGACTGTAGTTTCTATATTATATTTTGATACCCTGTGATGTTGTATATATCTGGGCTTGTATTGGACTCTGGACTTATTTACTCTTTCATCTATCATATGTTCTCTTTCTGAGCTATCAACCTTAGTTTTATTCTGTGATTGAGACTGTATTGATATGTCACGTCCATTCGGAGAGTATATACTGTACAGGTACCTTTATACTGTTAGTCGTAGTATTTACAGACGTTTTATACAGCGTTCTACCGCCGATACTGCGACGTAGGCTGGACGTACCCACGTGTTCGTGCCCCTCATAAGGGTGCGGGTCGTGACACATTTTTGTTGTTGCCTATGCAGGTCAGTGTCGCAATTAGTGCGATCTCGTAATGGTGCTCGACTTAGAGTACTAATTACGAGCCTGCAATTAGGACGTAGGACCTAGGACATGATAGGAGTTTCTCAATCACACCTAGGAAAATTTCCGATCTTTTGATTATCATAAATATTCACCTTGTATTAAATTAATTGTCCTTCTTTGATAAATCTACTCATGTGCCATATTGATCTCCTTGTTTCAATTCGTCTCCAGGATGACGAAGACGCACCCGCAGGCCACTGGATCGAGTAGCTTGCCCGAGAGATCGGACCTGGCTGAGGAGGAGGTTCACGAGACTGTCCCCAGTGATTCCACTATCCTAGAGGCCCTGGCAGTTGCACAGGGAGGTCTACCACCTCCACCCCAGAGGGTTACGGCCGTTGTTCCAGTGATACTGCCGCCACCACCACCGATACCGACGGATACACATCATATGTTCCTTCTCCTTCAGCAGATGATGGAGACACAGCAGGCCCAAACAGAGGCATCGCAGCGCCAGTCGGAGACGTTACACCGTCAGATCGAGATGTTGAGGCAGAGTATGGAGAAATCGTATCAGCTTGCACTAGTAGCAGTGGAGAGAGTGGCACCGGGTATGGTACAGGGCCCTACCGGCCAGCAGCCGTACCAGCAGCAGTCCAGGCCGGAGACAGTATTAGACTTTAGGAAGATGAGCTCCAGGGACTTCACGGGCACGGAGGGCATCCTCTATGCAGACGACTGGCTAGAGGATGTACAGCGGAGCATGGAGCTGGCACAGCTTCCTAGAGCACTTTGGGTTTCGGCCGCAGCCACCCGATTCTTCGATATTGCGCTGACATGGTACCGCACGGATCATCGTGCGTCGGTAAGAGGGCTGACATGGGAGAACTTCTGGAGGCTCTTCAAGGAGAAGTTCTTCCCGGATGTGGCTCTTACAGCATTGGAGGGCCAGTTCGTGGGTCTAGTGCAGGGGAACTCGTCGGTGGATGAGTATGCAGCTGAGTTCTTCCGCCTTAGCAGGTTTGCTCCCGATATGATCCAGGATGAGGGGCAGAAGGCTCGTAAGTTCCGCGGGGGACTTATTAATGCAGTGCGCACCCGCACCTCGGGTCGTCGTGACGCGACGTTCGATCAGATATTGATGGACGTACAGATTGCAGAGGAGGACTTCGGCCTCAAGCCGAAGAGGAGCGAAGATACTATGGGGGCGCGTTCCAGTGCGGGACCGGCCAAGCGCCCCCATATTCAGCATCAGTAGAGGCCGTTTCAGCAGCAGCCTTTGTTGCAGATTCAGTAGGCACCGGCACGTACCCAGCGGCATCAGGGTCAGGGCAAGAGGCTGATCCAGCAGTGTGCTTTCTATGGAAAGACGGGGCACAGCAGAGACGTATGCCGGAGGAGGTTAGGCGCTTGCCTATTCTGCGGAGGGATCGACCACCAGCTGAAGGGCTGCCCTGCTCGGGCAGCCAAGGGAGGCCAGGACAGGGTGCAGCCGGCTAGAGGACCAGCGGTTCAGCAGAGGGGTCCTCCACTTCAGACCTAGCAGCAGCATTTTTTTCAGCACCAGAGGAGAGCACCCGCGGGCAGGGTGTTCGCTTTGGCAGCAGAGGAGGAGGTAAAGCCCGTAGGAGATGTTGTAGCAGGTCATGTTCTCCTCGATTCTTTTCCTGCTTTCGCCTTGTTTGATTCTGGGGCGACCCATAGTTTTGTGTCTGTTTCTTTTGCTATGAGGCACAATATTATTGTTGAATATATGGATAGGACTTACAAGATTATGACCGGGTGAGGCATTATCCTGGTTAATAATATTTGCAAGGGGCGGAGAGTCACTATGAGAGGCCGGGACTTGAGTGCGTGTCTGCTCGTAATGCCCCTACCGAGGTACGATATGGTACTCGGTATGGATTGGTTGAGCATGTACCATGCTAGCATTGATTGTAGAGAGCACAGTTCTTTTTAGGACGCCGGGAGAGCCAGAGATCGAGTTTTCTCGAGGAGCAACGGAGTCGAAGGCTGGATTCTGTGGAGCTTTGTTGGTGGGGCAGGATTTGCCACATCCGTTGATAGCTGAGTTCTCGGATGTCTTTCCCGAGGAGTTGTCGGGGATGCCGCCAGACAAGGACATTGAGTTCTCTATAGACTTGGTGCCGGGTGCCGAGCCCATTTCACAATATGTCTATAGGATGAACAACAGCGAGTTGATAGAGCTGAAGAAGCAAGTCGACGAGCTGCAGGACAAGGGGTTCATCAGATCCAGTTCTTCGTCCTGGGGAGCGCCAGTCCTGTTTGTGCCGAAGAAGGATGGTACGTCCCGCATGTGCATTGATTATCGGGCGCTCAACAACCTCACTATCAAGAATAGGTACCCTTTGTCGAGGATCGACGACTTGTTCGATCAGCTGAGTGGGGTAAGGGTATTTTCGAAGATAGACTTGAGGTCCGGGTATCACCAGCTGAAGGTGAGGCAAAATGACATTTCCAAGACGGAATTTCGGACTCGGTACGGCCAGTACGAGTTTACAGTGATGCCATTTGGGTTGACCAATGCTCCTGCGGTGTTCATGAACTTGATGAACAAGGTATTCCATCCGTACCTTGACAAGTTCGTGGTGGTCTTCATAGACGATATCTTGATCTATTTGAAGATGCAGGAGGAGCACTTGAGAGTTGTGTTAGAGACTTTGAGGATGGAGCAACTCTACGGGAAGCTTTCGAAGTGTGAGTTCTTCTTGGACCAGGTGGAGTTCTTAGGTCATGTTGTGACCGAGCACGGGATTTCAGTGGACCAGAGGAAGATTTTGGCAGTGGAGTCTTGGTCTACGCCCAGTTCAGTTGCCGAGGTTTCGAGCTTTCTGGGTTTGGTTGGCTATTACCGGAAGTTCGTCCAGGACTTCTCGCGGATTGCAGAGCCGATGACTAGACTCACCAGGAAGGACGTAGAGTTCGTCTGGACTGTTGAGTGTCAGGCTGCATTCGATGAGCTGAAGAGGAGGTTGACTTCAGCTTCGATCTTGACTTTGCCATCCGGGTCTAGTGGGTTCTCGATCTTCAACGATGCTTCTGGGACGGGTTTAGGGTGTGTTCTTCAACAGCACGGGAAGGTGATTGCCTATGCATCCAGGCAATTACGTCCTCATGAGAAGAACCATCCTACTCATGATCTAGAGTTGGCCGCGGTTATTTTTGCTTTGAAGTTATGGAAGCATTACCTGTACAGAGAGCGAGTTGAGATCTTCACAGATCATAAGAGCTTGAAGTACGTGTTCACTCAGAAGGAGTTGAACATGCGGCAGAGGCGGTAGTTAGAGCTGATGAAGGACTTCGATATATCCTTGCAGTACCATCCGGGGAAGGCCAACGTAGTTGCAGATGTCTTGAGCAGGTATCCAGTTGCTATGTTCTTGACGACAGATCGTCACTTGTTGGCCGACCTGGATAGTTTGGGTATCGAGGTCATCATTCCGGGCGTGGAGATCCAGATGTGGGGTTTAAAGATTCAGTCTGAGCTGATGGATAGAGTCAGGTCAGCACAGTATGATGATGTTGCCCTGAGGAGCATCAGGGAGCAGGTGAGGACGGGCTTGCTTGACGATTTCTCTGTAGCCGAAGACGGGTCATTGCGGCACGGTACTAGGCTGTGCATTCCGCGTAGAGAGCTTCGGGAGGAGGTTCTTCAGAAGGTGCATCGCTCTCAGTATTCTATGTATCCTGGGGCCAACAAGATGTATAGGGACCTGAGAGAGCACGTATGGTGGTATGGCATGAAGCGCGAGGTAGCTCAGTTTCTATCTCGTTGCCTTGTGTGTCAGCAGGTGAAGGCCGAGATACAGAGACCAGGTGGATTGCTGCAGCCGTTACCCATTCCCGAGTGGAAGTGGGAGCACATCACCATGGACTTTGTATCTGGACTTCCACGATCGCCAGGAGGGAAGGATGCGGTTTGGTTCATAGTTGATAGATTGACCAAATCGGTCCACTTTTTTCCTTTCAAAGTGGGTTTGTCTACGGAGAGGCTAACTGAGCTGTATGTTCGTCAGATCGTGAGATTATACGGAGTTCCGGTGAGCATAGTTTCAGATCGGGATAGCCGATTCACTTTCCACTTCTGGAGGAGTTTGAAGGCTAGCTTGGGCACCTCGCTCAAGTTTAGTACTGCTTATCATCCTCAGACAGACGGGCAGTCGGAGAGGACCACCCAGACTTTGGAGGATATGCTTCGCACATGTGTGCTAGATCTTGGGGGTTCTTGGGAGGACCATCTTCACCTGGTAGAGTTTGCTTACAACAACAGCTACCAGGCCAGTATAGAGATGTCACCATTTGAGGCTCTATATGGACGAAGATGCCGTACTCCTTTGTCTTGGGACGATGTCGGCGAGCGGGCGCTTCTTGGGCCGGAGATGGTTGTGGATGCGGCCGAGAAGGTCAGATTGATTAGAGACAGACTTCGGGTGGCTCAGGATAGGCAGCGGCATTGGGCCGATAGTCACCGAAGACCGTTAGAGTTCGAGGTTAGTTTCAGTTCTTGTCGTGTTTGTTGTGATTGTTTGTTAGTTGTGTGTTGAGTTTTTGTCTTGTGTCTAGGTTGGTGACATGGTATTTCTGAGGATATCCCCGACACGTGGCACTATTCGCTTTGGCGGCGGTGGGAAGCTCAGTCCACGCTACATCGAACCTTTTACCATCTTAGAGAGGATCGGTGCAGTAGCCTACCGACTGGACTTGCCTACTAGGCTTGAGGGAGTGCACAACGTGTTTCATATATCGCAGCTGAGGCGGTACGTGGCAGATCCTAGCCATGTATTGGACCATTCAGCGATACAGGTGGGACCTACTCTCAGCTATCCAGAACAGCCGGTGGAGATTCTGGATCGCAGAGAGAAGGTGCTCCGGAACCAGGTCATTCCCTTGGTTCGCGTTGCGTGGAGACATCACTCTTCAGGTGAGTCTACCTGGGAGAGGGAGGACGACATGCGGGAGCGATTCCTATATATCTTCGAGCCTTGAGGTAAATTCTTTCTTTTCTTTCCTTGTTCTATTCATGTTGCTGTATTAGTTCTCATTCAATTTCGAGGACGAAATTCTTTTAAGGTGGTAGATTTGTCACCCCCAGTTTTCGAATTAGGAGTATTTTCGTTATTTTTCAAGTTTTATAATTTTTGGGAATTTTATTTGATTTTATAGGATTTTAGGGATTTGGTTGTTTTAGTTTGAATTTTATCCAATTTGGACTTAAGTTGGAGACCCGGGTAGTCTGGACACTAGTGGGACCCACATACTAGCTGGGCTTGGCCCACATGCCATCCTAACTAGGCTAGAAACCATAAACCAATACTCCCATGGCTTAGCTAGTTATTTAGAGGCTTAATTAGTCAATTTGGAGTTAAACCAAACCAAGTCTAATGGGTCTCCACCCAAATCCATTAAGACCGCCATGGCCGGCCATGTATAGGCAAACCCCTCCCTTTGCTTTACTCCAAAGTAAACTCTCTCTCTCTCTTCATTTCATTCTTTCTTTTGAAGCTTCTTCTTCCTCAAGGAAACCAATTCTAGGTATGCTCATTAACCCTCATTAACTTCCTCTCTTGCATTTATTCCTTCACAATAAATGTGGAGGAGACCATTCTCTACTTAATGACCATAGCTTTTATAGGTTTTCCAAAAACCTAGTTTAAGGATTTACTAGGGGTTTTCCTTTTTAGAGAGAAATAAATATATATATATATATATATGTGTGTGTGTGTGTGTGTGTGTGTGTGTGTAAATATATATATATATATATATATATATATATATATATATATATATATATATATATATATATATGTGTGTGTGTGTGTGTGTGTGTGTGTGTATGTGTGTAAAAAAAAAAAAAAATATATATATATATATATATATATATATATATATATATATATATATATATATATAAATATATAAAATATATATATATATATATATATATATATATATATATATATATGTGTGTGTGTGTGTGTGTATGTGTGTGTGTGTGAACATGCCCCCAAAATCTCACTCGCATGCGAACATGCCCCCAAAATCTCACAACTTCTCGTATCGTGTCGAGTGAGAAATCTCACTCGCACTGGACACGCACTGCTGTGCACGCGCGCATTTCAGTCAAAAATTCGACTTAGACACGGCCTTCGTGTCGCGTGGACACGAGTCGAGGACACCTCGTGGTCACACGAGCGTGTAGCCCTTCAAGTGGCGAACACGAGGACACGACCACGAGATGTGTCGTGTCCTGTGTCACGAGCACGAGACGTGCAACCGCGTGCACGACGCTGTGTACGCGTGTGCGTATCAGGATTTACCCGATTGGGTTTTTGAGTGTTTGGATACATTATTTCGTGTCGTGGTGTCGTGTCAGGCCCCCTAGACACTAGAGGACACTTGGGGCATCACTTACCAACCTTTAGGTTCGAGTCTTAGCTCGGTTTAGCGTGTGTATTTAGGTTTACCTATGTTACCTATACACAGTGCCATAATTCCAGATTTGGGTTATTTTCCAGTTTTTCAAATCGAGATTCAAATCTATTTTTATTATGATTTATGCATGTATATGTGTATTTTTAGTGTATGTATAGGTCGTATATGTGTATGTGAGTGTGTATGTGGGATTTTAGGGTGTATACATGTATATACATGTGTATATACATGTATGTATAATGTAGGGGTGTGTGTGTGTGCATTGTGTGTGTTGTGTGGGGACTGGATTCCTGTTCCAGAAATCTGGAACACACCCCCCTCCCCTTCCTGTGTGTTCTCAGTCCCTCTCTCTCACTGTTTTCTCCTTCACTCTCTCTCTCTAATTCTCTCTTTCACTCTCTCACATCTCTCTCTCTATTTCCCTCTATATATATATATATATATATATATATATATATATATATATATGTTATATATATATATGTTATATTATATACAACTATATATATTAGTATATATATAGTTGAGGGTATACACTTATGGGCTTATATATATATATATATATATATATATATATATATATATCTATATATATATATATATATATATATATATATATATATGAAAATGTATATATATGTATATATGTTAGCTATTTATATATGTATATATATTATGTATATATGTGAGAATGATTGGTATTATATATATAGGGTATACATATATTGATATATATATGTAGTAGATAGACTTTTGTATATCTATATATATAGATATGTATATATATAAATGACCTTCTAGATATAGGTTTATATAGAAACCTATGATACATAGCCTATAGGCCTAAGTAGTATATTATATATATATATATGTATGTAAGTCATATATATATATTGTATAAGGTAGATACCTATATGGTATTAGCCTATGGAACCTAGATACTAGCCTATGGCTTTGGGGCTAACCTAATGACCTAAACAACTACTAGTTGACCCTTGTTGACTAAGGGTTGACCAAAGTCA
Source organism: Iris pallida (assembly GCA_029216955.1). Classification (NCBI taxonomy): domain Eukaryota; kingdom Viridiplantae; phylum Streptophyta; class Magnoliopsida; order Asparagales; family Iridaceae; genus Iris; species Iris pallida. The sequence goes on from JANAVB010044020.1 coordinate 591,049, forward strand.
ACCTTAGGTCAACATTGACCTAATTAACCTAAAATTGACTAGGATTAACCTAAAATGACTAGTTTAACTAGTCTGGCCATGTTTGACCTAACTTGACTAGTTGACCTAGTTGACTAGATAATTGACCATTGTTGACCAAAGTCAACTATAGGTCAACCATGACCTAATTGACCTAGAGATGGCTTGGATGAATATAGAAGGACTTGTTGACTAAGATTTGACTAAACCTAGGCTATTAACTAGTTGGTTTAGGTTTGACCTATATATAAGTATATTATTGTGACTTGGGTTTTGTGGAAAGACCTATGTAGATTAAGATATGTATGGGGTTAAGTTAGATACTTAGAGTTAAGTCATGACTTAAGATTGGAATATGGGATTAGTTTGAATATAGGATTAAGGTTGGTATTATATATATATATGTATTTATATGTGGTATACTTGTATAGGTATTGGTTATACCCTAACCTTGTGGTGTAGTACCTTAGATAGTCTAGATTGACCTAGCTTAACCATATTGACTAGTATTTGACTAGTCTGACCATTGATTGACTAAACCCTAGATAACTTGACTAGTTTGACTAGAATATTGACCAAGAGTTGACTTTAACCTAGATTAGTCTAGTTTGATCTTGTTTGACCTTGTTTGACTTTATTTGACTTAGTTTGATTTCCTGTGACCTAGTATGACTTCCTGTGACCTAGTTTGACTATTAGAGTTGGCCAAGAGTTGACTTTTGACCAGATTGACCTAGAATCATGTAGTATGCATTGTATACTCTATTTTTTTACCATTTTGGATACATTGTTACTTGTATTGCTCTGATTAGGAGCCATACACCTCTCCTCAGGCAGTATATTCCTCCTCGGACATTCAGTTATCAGGCGAGTACATTCTCTGACCGTTTCATACTTGTTCAGGCTTTACTTCTCGCTCTAGATTACTTTACTTGATGCTGTCACGTTGGTAACACAGATTGGTACTATATGGATCTTTACATGAGATGTTATCTCCCTCGGAAGCATTGGGTACTTCATGTTACGTGTATTTCACTTTCATCATGTACTCCTGTGCTTCCATCATGCATGTATACTCATGTGATCATGTACTCTCATGTTCACTGAGCCCTCATGTATAACTTCACGTATACTCATTTATAAGCCTCATGTGAAGTAATCATGTATAATAATGTAACTTGTCTAGATCCTTGTGTATTGATTGGGAAAATGGGGAAGTAGAAGTAGACATGTAAATAATTCCAAAGTAGTGTAATCATGTACAAACTCAGTAGTGTAATCATGTATAAATTCTAGCCATTCATATGCTTATCTTGTACTCTACATCACTAGCCACTTACAGTTCTCTATATACAGTAGATATTTCCTTTACAAGCTATCTCTTTTACAGCGTATATTTCCTTTCAGCATTTCCTGTATCTTACTCTATTGCCTGTATCGTATTTCCTAACCTGATATGAACTGCGTGAGATGTATTGTGCTCGTTCCTATCCTGACTGGACCTGTTGAAAATATTACAGAGGATGAGGATGAGGCCCTGGTGTCTACCTATTATGGAGCAGGACTAGATGATACTTATGTTGTGGACCCTCAGCAGGATCCACCTGCAGCTGAGGATGTTGCCCCAGTAGTCTAGGCTAGTTTAGCTAGTCAGCCTTTTCTATATTATCTTTTGTCTCATATTCTGAGTTGTATTTTGAGATATTGAGATGTATAGACTCTTAGACTTATATTGTATTTTGGGTTGACATTCTGGATGTTATGTATCCTAGACACTTGGACTTATTTCATCTATGCTACTGTTCTCTTTGAGTTACTGTCTATCTATCTATCTTTCATTTTTCTATCCTAGATGTGATTGAGATTGTTTTCTGTTATGTCACCTCCATTCGGAGAGTATATACTGTACAGGTACCTTTATATTGTTAGATGATTGACCTAGGACAGCGTTCTACCGCCGACACTGTGGCGTAGGCTAGACGTACCCACTTCTCGTGCCCTTACTCTAGGGTGCGGGTCGTGACACATTTTTAGTGGTGGCCCATGCAGGTCGAGTTTATGTAGTGATATTCGAACTAGAGTATCACTACAGCCTGCGATAGGATTTGAGGAATAGACTTAGTGAGAGAGGATACTCAATCATTGTTAGGATATCTTGAGAGATTCCTGGGATGACCCTTGAGAATCTCATTTGAATTACGATTTAAACTCCTTTTCCCTTGATTGAATTTGATTTTGGAGGATTCACTGTAGAACTTTGAATCCTGGTGTTAGTTGATGATTTTGAAATTTTTGTAGTTGTTGATTTTAATTTCTTTGTGTTAGATTAATATCTTTTATTTTAGGGTACTCAATCACATTTATGAGAAAACTCTCATCTGTTTCTTGCCATCTAATCCTCTTGCTAATTGCTTTCCATTGAAATGAACTGTCCCCTCTATTTTTGCATCTTGCTCAACTCTTTCTACCAAACTATGTGACTGTATCCCAAACCTGACTTACTCGACATTTCCTCAAATCAAGACTTTATTGAGACCTTCTAACCTTGACCTTTGATTTATCGAACCCTAACTATATTCATCTAGTAGCCTATCTATCCCTAGGACTGTGTTCCTAAATTATTTACTGGATTCCTAAATTAATTTTATTCCATGGGTTAATTTGATCTTCCTTAATTTTGCATCAATTGTCACGTCTTGAACTCCCACTTTCTATTTTTTTAGATCATTGGACGTCCTTTACCGTGACTTAGATATTCAGAGCATAATACTAGCTGTTACCCTCCCAACAAACTTCACATGTAAGACCTAGACTAGCCAACCTTCATCTAGGTATTCCATGTCCTACTAAAATCCGTCTCCTTGTACTCTATTTTCTTGATATGATTTTCTGGTCAAATGGCTAAACTATAACCTCTACCATGATACTAAATTAATTCTTATTTCAATTAGAGATCCACCTTGGTTCAATTCTTTCGACCTGGCATGTGATGGTGTTCTGCTTGAATCCTTGAATACTTAACCTTGTACCTTACCTTGAATGCTTGACCCGATTGGTTAAGGATCTTGGACTATGTATCTTCTTTCATCATTTCCACCCTTACTTATATCTTATACTATAAATTTATCCTTAGTTTTACAAGCTTATCCCTTTCGAGCTTGGTCATGACATATTTTATTGGGTGCGCACCCACTAACATATTGTCTAATCAGAACCGGCACATGATGGTCTGATCAACCTATTGCATTTTGGTTCGCTTTTCATTAATCTACGTGGATGGAGACACAGTTAAACTTGCCCTAGAATCTTATCCGCAACAGCCTTGACAATTCTCCTTGGAATTATTTTATCGCCTATGAACCTCGTATTCGTATCCAGTAGAATTAAATTTAATCATGACCTGGATCTTCATCATTGGATGCTCGTGCTCATACTTGATTTCATTGATTTCCCATCTTGCCCAAATCTCGATTTATCCTGGAATTGATCAACTTAGATCGTGTCAAGACTAAAAATCTATTTGTGATTGTTTGTGCCTAAATTTTCAATTTTCTTTTACCACTTTATGGAATGGTAACTTTTAATGATTTCTCACTTGCTTGTTAATGACCAATTTTCATATAGGATGGTAGACGGCCCTATAGCCTTGATGATTTTTGTTCCCTTACCTTCCCAATTAGGACACCTTAGATTGCTTGTACGTTTTGATACCATAGGACAGTATTGATCTAGAATGACTAGTGCACCTAGATGAGACCACAGACTGTCCCATTTAACCTATCCCCTTGGTACCACTATTGTATCATAATTTCTGGTTCAATTTAGGTAACATAGACCTTTCCCACTCTAAATTATGATCATCGTGGACACGTTACCGTGACTTTTAAATTAGGAGCACAAGACTCGTTGTTTTCTTAAAAACTAACTTCACATACATGACCTAGACATGACACTCTACACCCATGACCTTAGTGTCCCACTCAGGCATACCATCGTGTGCTTCATTGCTTAGTACAATTTTCCTGACCCGAGGCTCCATCCTGATTTACCCCATGGAGTTACTTTCGATTTCGATTTGAATTAAGGACACCTTATGACCTAAAACTGCCAACCAATTTTTGGACATGACCCAGTATAGGTCTACTACCCTTATTTTGCTTGTTGACCTTGCATGTTGCTAGGTAGTAGCTTCGTCCCTGATTGTTGGAGGTTTGACCTAGGAGGAGTACGACCATCTAAATTTCGAGGACAAAATTATTTTAAGGTGGGTAGACTTATAACACCCAGTTTTCTGAAATTGGGGTATTTTTGAAAAATTGTTATTTTTATTATTTATTAATGGTATTATAGTCATGATATGATTTTTGGTGATTTTTAGTTAGTTAAAACCATTTTCTAAGTCATGACTTATGACTTTGTGACTTACTATTATAACCCTAGTGTAAACCCTAGAGATTTCATAACCTAGAGACTAACCATGATCATGTGAGCCTAGCCATAGGTTTAGAACATCAAATTAGGGCTTTTTAGCCTAAAGGGTATTTTGGTAATTTTCTAGGATTTATTTGGAATTATTTGTATTTATGTGTTTTTATTATTGTCTAATTATTGATTAGTGTCATGAGAGCCCCTAACCAAGTTTAGCCTAATCTAGAGATTAGTTACTAACCTAGAATGCTAAGGGGATAGATATTTGCATTGGTTAAAGTATAGAAAATATCTAGATATTTATCCTTGTGATATTTCTTTGGAAACCTAAAGATCTAAGCTACCTTTACATGGAAGTCAACCTTCCTTAGCTTGGAAGCAACCCAAGGACACCCCCCCCCCTTGCCATGGCCGGCCAAGGGCACCCCCTAGCACTACCCCCCTTCTTATATTAACCTATCATTCCATTCATGATCAATTTTTACATGAATTAAACCTAGAAAATCTACCACCTTCAAACCTTGATAACTTGATCAATTTTGATCCAAATCACCTCTAGTTTCTTGCATTGGACTCCCCTACACTAGAGGATACTAATTAGGGCCTTCTATCAAGGATTGTGGAGCTTTGGGCATCACCAAGAGAAGAGGATACCCCCCCTACTTTGGTGTTTTCTTGACTTTTCACCAAATAGGTAAATACCTATAAACCTTGTTAATATTGTGTTTCCTCTTCATAGTTGCATGCATCTAGGTACCATGGAACTGTGGGTCAAGTTTGGTAGGAAATAGGATTAATTGGTTTGGTGTCCGTATCGGACACGTATCTGTGTTGAAAACCCTTGTTTGATGAAATACCTCAAAGAAATAGTTTTTGTGTTTTTTCAAAACAAATTACATATTCATGTAGCCCTAGACTTGTAGTTACATACCTAGTTGACTGAGCACGTTTTCGTGCTGTGTCCGTGTCCAAAACGGACATGAACTCACTGCACGATACACTACACAGTGCCCTGCTACCACACTCTTCGTGCTCACTGCACAGAGCACTGGACACGCCAAAATTGGTAGACACGAGGGGGCAATGTCTGCGAACATGCCCCCAAAATCTCACAACTTCTCGTATCGTGTCGAGTGAGAAATCTCACTCGCACTGGACACGCACTGCTGTGCACGCGCGCATTTCAGTCGAAAATACGACTTAGACACGGCCTTCGTGTCGCGTGGACACGAGTCGAGGACACCTCGTGGTGACACGAGCGTGTAGCCCTTCAAGTGGCGAACACGAGGACACGACCACGAGATGTGTCGTGTCCTGTGTCACGAGCACGAGACGTGCAACCGCGTGCACGACGTTGTGTACGCGTGTGCGTATCAGGATTTACCCGATTGGGTTTTTGAGTGTTTGGACACATTATTTCGTGTGGTGGTGTCGTGTCAGGCCCCCTAGATACTAGAGGACACTTGGGGCATCACTTACCAACCTTTAGGTTCGAGTCTTAGCTCGGTTTAGCGTGTGTATTTAGGTTTACCTATGTTACCTATACACAGTGCCATAATTCCAGATTTGGGTTATTTTCCAGTTTTTCAAATCGAGATTCAAATCTATTTTTATTATGATTTATGCATGTATATGTGTATTTTTAGTGTATGTATAGGTAGTATATGTGTATGTGAGTGTGTAGGTGGGATTTTAGGGTGTATACATGTATATACATGTGTATATACATGTATGTATAATGTAGGGGTGTGTGTGTGTGCATTGTGTGTGTTGTGTGGGGACTGGATTCCTGTTCCAGAAATCTGGAACACACCCCCCTCCCCTTCCTGTGTGTTCTCAGTCCCTCTCTCTCACTGTTTTCTCCTTCACTCTCTCTCTCTAATTCTCTCTTTCACTCTCTCACATCTCTCTCTATATTTTCCTCTATATATATATATATATATATGTTATATATATATATGTTATATTATATACAACTATATATATTGGTATATATATATAGTTGAGGGTATACACTTATGGGCTTATATATATATATATATATATATATATATATATATATATATATATATATATATATATATATATATATATATGAAAATGTATATATATGTATATATGTTAGCTATTTATATATGTATATATATTATGTATATATGTGAGAATGATTGGTATTATATATATAGGGTATACATATATTGATATATATATGTAGTAGATAGACTTTTGTATATCTATATATATAGATATGTATATATATAAATGACCTTCTAGATATAGGTTTATATAGAAACCTATGACACATAGCCTATAGGCCTAAGTAGTATATTATATATATATATGTATGTAAGTCATATATATATATTGTATAAGGTAGATACCTATATGGTATTAGCCTATGGAACCTAGATACTAGCCTATGGCTTTGGGGCTAACCTAATGACCTAAACAACTACTAGTTGACCCTTATTGACTAAGGGTTGACCAAAGTCAACCTTAGGTCAACATTGACCTAATTAACCTAAAATTGACTAGGATTAACCTAAAATGACTAGTTTAACTAGTCTGGCCATGTTTGACCTAACTTGACTAGTAGACCTAGTTGACTAGATAATTGACCATTGTTGACCAAAGTCAACTATAGGTTAACCATGACCTAATTGACCTAGAGATGGCTTGGATGAACATAGAAGGACTTGTTGACTAAGATTTGACTAAATCCTAGGCTATTAACTAGTTGGTTTAGGTTTGACCTATATATAAGTATATTATTGTGACTTGGGTTTTGTGGAAAGACTATGTAGATTAAGATATGTATGGGGTTAAGTTAGATACTTAGAGTTGAGTCATGACTTGAGCTTGGAATATGGAATTAGTTTGAATATAGGATTAAGGTTGGTATTATATATATATATGTATTTATATGTGGTATACTTGTATAGGTATTGGTTATACCCTAACCTTGTGGTGTAGTACCTTAGATAGTTTAGATTGACCTAGCTTAACCATATTGACTAGTATTTGACCAGTCTGACCATTGATTGACTAAACCCTAGATAACTTGACTAGTTTGACTAGAATATTGACCAAGAGTTGACTTTAACCTAGATTAGACTAGTTTGACCTTGTTTGACCTTGTTTGACTTTATTTGACTTAGTTTGATTTCCTGTGACCTAGTATGACTTCCTGTCACCTAGTTTGACTATTAGAGTTGACCAAGAGTTGACTTTTGACCAGATTGACCTAGAATCATGTAGTATGCATTGTATACTCTATTTTTTACCATTTTGGATACATTGTGACTTGTATTGCTCTGATTAGGAGCCATACACCTCTCCTCAGGCAGTATATTCCTCCTCGGACATTCAGTTATCAGGCGAGTACATTCTCTGACCGTTTCATACTTGTTCAGGCTTTACTTCTCGCTCTAGATTACTTTACTTGATGCTGTCACGTTGGTAACACGGATTGGTACTATATGGATCTTTACATGAGATGTTATCCCCCTCGGGAGCATCGGGTACTTCATGTTACGTGTGTTTCACTTTCATCATGTACTCCTGTGCTTCCATCATGCATGTATACTCATGTGATCATGTACTCTCATGTTTGCTGAGCCCTCATGTATAACTTCACGTATACTCATTTATGAGCCTCATGTGAAGTAATCATGTATAATAACGTAACTTGTCTAGATCCTTGTGTATTGATTGGGGAAACGGGAGAGTAGAAGTAGACATGTGAATAATTCCAAAGTAGTGTAATCATGTACAAACTCAGTAGTGTAATCATGTATAAATTCTAGCCATTCACATGCTTATCTTGTACTCTACATCACTAGCCACTTATAGTTCTCTATATACAGTAGATATTTCCTTTACAAGCTATCTCTTTTACAGCGTATATTTCCTTTCAGCATTTCCTGTATCTTACTCTATTGCCTGTATCGTATTTCCTAACCTGATATGAACTGCGTGAGATGTATTGTGCTCGTTCCTGTCCTGACTGGACCTGTTGAAAATATTACAGAGGATGAGGATGAGGCCCTGGTGTCTATCTATTATGGAGCAGGACTAGATGATACTTATGTTGTGGACCCTCAGCAGGATCCACCTGCAGCTGAGGATGTTGCCCCAGTAGTCTAGGCTAGTTTAGCTAGTCAGTCTTTTCTATATTATCTTTTGTCTCACATTCTGAGTTGTATTTTGAGATATTGAGATGTATAGACTCTTAGACTTATATTGTATTTTGGGTTGACATTCTGGATGTTATGTATCCTAGACACTTGGACTTATTTCATCTATGCTACTGTTCTCTTTGAGTTACTGTCTATCTATCTATCTTTCATTTTTTCTATCCTAGATGTGATTGAGATTGTTTTTTGTTATGTCACCTCCATTCGGAGAGTATATACTATACAGGTACCTTTATATTGTTAGATGATTGACCTAGGACAGCGTTCTACCGCCGACGCTGCGGCGTAGGCTGGACGTACCCACTTCTCGTGCCCTTACTCTAGGGTGCGGGTCGTGACAAATAAGAAGGAGATAGAGAATAAGGAGAAGGAGACGGAGAATAAGAAAATAAGAGACGAAGAATAAGGAGAAGGAGACAGAGAAAGAAGGAGACGGAGAATAAGGAGAAGGAGACGGAGAATAAGGAGAAGGAGACAGAGAAATAAGAGACGAAGAATAAGGAGAAGGAGACGGAGAAAGAGAAATAAGAGACGGAGAATAAGGAGAAGGAGACGGAGAAGAATAAGACAGAGAATAAAGAGAAGGAGACAGAGAAAGAAGGAGACGGAGAATAAGGAGAAGGAGACGGAGAATAAGGAGAAGGAGACGGAGAATAAGGAGAAGGAAACGGAGAAAGAGAAATAAGAGACGGAGAATAAGGAGAAGGAGACGGAGAGTAAGAAGAATAACACGGAGAATAAAGAGAAGGAGACGGAGAATAAGGAGAATAAGACGGAGAATAAGGAGAAGGAGACGGAGAATAAGGAGAAGGGAATGTAGGAAATCAAATTAGAGAGGGTTTGTGAGTGAATCAACATTTTGTCTAGATTTGACCAAATCTAAACCAGAGTTGACCAGTTGACTAAAAGTCAACTGTTGGTCAACATTTGACCAGAGTTGACCTAGAGTTGACCAGAGTTGACCAGGGTTGACCAGTTGACCAAAAGTCAACTGTAGGCCAACTCTTGACCCCATTTGACTTTCTTCGACTTGTTTTGACCTGTGATGACTGGTATGACCTAGAGTTGACTTGGTCTGACTTAGATTGACTTGACATAACTTGATTTGACCTAGATTTGACTTGACAGGACTTAGTGTGCCTCAGTGAGACCTAGTTTGACCTAGATTTCATATCATCCATTGTGAATCATTCTTAAACTTGTTTAAACCTAAATTAACATACAGTATCTCATCTTTAGGTTCCTGATTACCGCTCTGAGCATTGATATACCCTACAGCTCTGGACAACAGGCGAGTACATTTACTGATAGTTTTTATTGTCTTGATATTTGCTATATCTGATTCAGTCGTAGTGTCTTACTTGATTCTCAGACACGATAGTTCACGGACTAATATTGTCAGATTCCTGTCATGAGATGTCATTCCTGGATTTCTGGGATACTGGTACTTGCTTTGTCTTGATTCTCGTACTTGTATTGACGCTGATTCCTGAAGAGGACTTGCTCCCCTCTTAGGGAATCCCGCGTCATGACGTGCTATGTCCGGATCCGTATACTATTCGGGGAATGGAGAATTTTATAGATAGTGTAATCAATGCCTACCTGAGTTACTACTTGTATCATAGCTATACCCTCACCTCACGATGGGTATAGCCTGACCTGTGCTACTACTTGCTCCATAGCTTACCATCCCGGCCGGGCCGAGTCCACGTACTTATAGCCGGTCGGCTGGAAGCCTGATCTTGATCCATACCGATCACATTATGCTATAATATTCGAGGCATATTTTATATTTACTTTATCTTATCATATATCCTGTTCTGTTCTACATACAGTATTTCCCACCATACATGATATACAGTTACTCACAAGCTCTACATGCCTTTATATTGTACCTTGATGGAGACTAAGTTCTGCTCGGGAGAAGAGTTACAACCCCGGTCCTTGTTTGGTTTAAGGGTTGTAACTCGACTTCCGAACAGTTCCCAAGCCTTCATATAGCTTTGTCTTGTAGTTCATTATACTGTCACTTATAGAATTTGTCAATTCACATGGAACTGCTGTTAGTGCTTGTACTCGCTCATTTTTCTGACAGGATACTGTTATGATATATTACAGATGATTCTGAGGCGGACTGCTCGACCTATTATGGGCTCGAGTTAGATGGAGTAGTCCAGGACCGTGGCCTTATAGTAGAGCCACTAGATTTTGTACTCCCGGAGTAGTGTAGATTAGCTATGTTTGACTGGACTGCGATCCAGCTAGCTTTATCAGACTGTAGTTTCTATATTATATTTTGATACCCAGTGATGTTGTATATATCTGGGCTTGTATTGGACTCTGGACTTATTTACTCTTTATCTATCATATGTTCTCTTTCTGAGCTATCAACCTTAGTTTTATTCTGTGATTGAGAACTGTATTGATATGTCACCTCCATCGGAGAGTATATACTGTACAGGTACCTTTATACTGTTTAGTCGTAGTATTTACAGACGTTATATACAGTTCTACGCCGATACTGTGGCGTAGGCTGGACGTACCCACGTGCTCGTGTCCCTCATAAGGGTGCGGGTCGTGACACCGCCGTTCGAGCAAGCACAGCCGCCGTGTCCTCCGCCGCCTGACGCGCGCGGCGAGCTCCGCCATCGGCGCAACCCAGCACCTCCGACCGCGCCCTCCCTTCTCCTCCGCCCGCCGTCTCCCGCTCCTCCTCTCCTCCCTCGATTTTTCTCCACATCTCCTTCTTCCCTCTTTTTCTTCTCACACTCTCTCTCCTCCTTTCTAAAAGGAGTAGCAATCTTTTTTTTGTTATTATTTTATTATTATATTTTTCTATTGTTTTTATTATTATTATTATTATTATTATATTATTTTATCATTATTATTATTATTAAAAGTATTATTATAATTTATTTTTTGTCTTATTTAAAGACTTTTGATGCTTTTAGTACTATTGGTATGATTTAATATATAGGGTATTGTAATATTTTGTCATAATTAATATTAGTAGTAGTA
>JANAVB010044020.1:607708-613785 GCA_029216955.1 Iris pallida
CTTGGATTCACGACCCGCTGGCTGGCAGTCACGACATCTGGATTCTCGCCAGTGCTGGCATCAAATTAGGTATGGTACAGGACTCCAGCCAAGCCCTCTCCTTTTGGGTAGAACACCCTCAACTTTGGAACAACCCTAATCTCCGCCATTCACGACAGCTGTGACTTCCAAGAGCGAAAACTCCTCTAGGACGATCTGCTCGACACCCCACCTCTCCCTCCAAACCTTCCGTGGATGTGTTTAGGCGACTTCAACACCATCTCTTGTAGTGCCGAGAAGTCCGGAGGGCGTCCGCCACCACTTCCAGCCATGGACGACTTCAACAATTTTACCTTCAATGCACACCTCACTCATCTTCCTTTTTCTGGCAACGCTTTCACCTGGTGCAACATGCAGGAAGGCTCCCGGCATCAATACTCCCGCCTGGACCGTGCTCTCATCAACAGCCAGTGGGCTGACATGGGGCTCATCTCTAGCCTCTCCCACCTCAACACCACTGAATCCGATCACTCACCCCTTCTCATCGAGATCAGCAGCAGCTCCCACCGCATCAAAAACCTTTCCAATTCCTGGATTTCTGGAGGCATCATCCAAGTTTCAAATCCGATGTGGCCTCAGCATGGTTCTCAGTGAACGACGCTGATCTGCTGTATAGAGTGGCGGCCAGACTGCGAGCCACGAGCAAGGCTCTCTCAAGATGGAGTAGGTCGCTTTCGGCAACATCTTTCAGGAGATCAAAAAGGAGGATTATGTCACCCGTACTGAGATCTCTTACGTTGCTAACATACCCCCGAAGCGCGGACCGCGCTTAACCTCTCCAGAGCTATCCTCAGTCCAGGCTTAAAGTCGAAACGGAATTTTGAAACAAAAACCTAGACTTAAATGGGACAACGAAGGGGACCGCAACTCCAGCTTTTTCTACGCTTGTGTTAAAGGCCATAGACAACAGCTCAACCTTCATCGTATATCCGATGATAATGGCAACCAGCTGATGGACCAGCATATGATTCAAGGGCTGCGGCCAACTTCTTCTCCAATCTCTTCACCAAAGAAGTATCGTCAAGGACGATGGAGTGCTGGTGGAGATCCCCAGCATCATCGCCAGCACGAGAACGAGAAGCTCCTTTCCCTCCCTTCCGTCGTCGAGGTCCAGACCGCGTGTGGGATCTTGACGAGCACAACGCTCCCGGACGTGACGGGTTCAGCGGGGTATTCTACAACAATGTTGGGACATCATCGCCCAGACTTTTTTGAGGCATCGATTGCCTTCTTTCAAGGAGCAGGATACCCTAAATCCTTATCCAAGGCTAATCTCATTCTAATCCCCAAAAAAGACAACCCAGAAACCTTCAAAGACTTCCGCCCTATAAGTCTATGCAACTTTGCCAACAAAATCATCGCAAAAATCATCGCTAACCGGATGACGATCTCCTGCCCAAAATTATCTCCGAGGAGCAGAGCGATTTTGTGAAAAGGCAGAACATCGTGGACAACATCCTGCTCGCTCAGGAGATGGTCACATGCATAAAATTCCCGGCTAGAGGGGGGAACATCGCTATTAAGCTGGACTTGGAGAAAGCCTACGACCGCTGGACTGGCAATTCATGATCTGGGTTTTCAGGGCTTTGGCTTCTCTGAACCCTGGATTGACATCATCTTCAGGTCCATCAACAATTCCTGGTTCTCCACCATAATCACGGCCAAGCCGATGGCTTCTTCACCGCTAGCCGTGGCGTTCGCCAGGGGGATCCTCTTTCCGCCACTATCTTCATCGTCACTGCTGAGGCCCTCAGCAGAAACCTTAAGAGCATGTCCAATACCCCGCGGTTCACCACTTTCACACTACCATCGGCTGCCCCATTATCACCCACCTTGCTTACGCTGACAATGTCCTCATTTTTTCCTCCGACGACACCGGCTCAATCGAGGTGGTCCTTCAACGCTGAACAGGTCCCCAGAGTTCCGGACAAAGAGTCAACAACAACAAGAGCGTCATCTACACCCATCACAAAACGAAAAGGTCAACTTCGTGATGCTCTCCACTTGACTTCCTTGCTATTGCATATCCCCCTTTCACATACTTCGGGTGCCTACTGGTCTACGGCAAGGTCAACTCGGGCATCTTCGAGTACATGGTCAGCGCCATCAGGAAAAGGATCGAGGGCTGGCACAGTGCAACCACTCGCCAGGAGCAAGCTGATTCTGATCAAGCACGTCCTATCCTCCATTCCGATCTACACCCTGGCGGTCTGCAACCCTCCTAAAAGGTTCTCGCTTCGCTTGAATCCCTCTTCGCCAGCTTCTTCTGGGGTCACAACAAAGGCAAAGATAAGCACCCTAGGCCAGCTAGACCACTATGGCGAAACCCACCTCAGGGGCGGTGTAGGATTCAGTAGATTGGAACACATCGTCGACGCATGCTCCATGAAGTTATGGTGGAAGCGCGCACTGACAATTCAATTTGGACTCTCTCATGCAAGCGAGATATTTCAGATATTCCACCCTGGCGGCCTAGTCAAAAAACCGTTCATCGACATCCTGGAGACGCATTACCCGAGGCCAACCTTGCAGACCCCTCATCCACATCCAGCTGGCAACGGCTCCTCATCGATGAGCCACGATTGTTGGCTGGGTGAGACCTCTGACACCCCCCCGAGTCCCCACCACGGGGGCCAGATTCGCGAGCTTTAGGATCCTTCGTCTGGATGATTTGGGACGAGTCAGGAACTGGCTCGATTCAGCGGCTGCCGCCCATCTCGCCACTACGAAACTCCGCCTCTCCCGACACTTCGGACATCCCGAGATGGTCCCCTAACCCACGGCCATTCTCGCTGTATTCCGCCGGTCAGTCGTCCGCGGCATCGGGACCCCATCTGTCATGCCCCAGAACCAGAATACGGAGAGTGGGGGCAGACATAGCCAGCTACGTATGTTGAAATGGATCTCCATCTCGCTATACGGTCACGGCTGTCTAGATACATGAGGGTTTACTACAAGCCAACAGTCTCTTAAGGTCATGAACAAGCCTATTGTCTCAATCACAAGCAAGTAAGTAAAGGTTACAAGAAGTATGATCATTAAATATACAATAGTAAGGGTCCCAAACATTACATATCCAGCTGATCATGAAGCTAGTCGTTACAAAATGTTAGAACTAGCAAGAGTTTAGTCATACATTCAACCCTAGGATCTGTAATCATGTTACAGCCCGTAGACAGACAGTAAGTAAGTGCAATCGAGCTAAACAGGTGTTCGTCGCGGCTAAACGCCTCAAAAGAATATGTTTACAATAGAGTGGAAGAGCCAAAATAATCCACTCGTTGCCCTGGTTACGCCTGGTGGTTCCCCATCGGGCTGGAAAAGCGGTAGATCCTCTGGAGCTGCTCCGAAATCTGGCCATACAAACCAGCTGGGTCAGATCCCAGAAAGAGCAAGTACTACAAAGGAAGCTTCACTTAGGAACTAAAACCAGCAATCAGCACAAGATATAAATAAATAATAAGATAGGAATTAAAAAAACATAACAGGTGATCTACGACGAATAACCATGGAACTATTCAGATAACAGGTTACAACCCGTAAACCAACCAAGGACCGGGGTTGTAACCCTTCATCTGAACAGAACTTGGAATTCTCACCATTTATCGGTAAAATAAATACAAGCATTCTGGTCATGCAGTAATTCTGGAACAGAATCAGGACAAGACTAGACTGGTTAGACTCCATCCATAATTTCACGGCCAAGCAAGAATTACGGCTTGATACTTTACTAACTAGGATTATCACAGGCCTAGTTACTAGCATGCAGTAAGATTATTCCACAGCCCAAGCCCTACAGACCATCCAGTTATCCGGGTTTAAGATTAGAGTTGAATTCAGGTGGGTACATCGTCCAAGAAACGAATATACCCTTAGGTAGCTTGAAGGGTGCAACACATGACAGTGTGCTGAAATGTGCCCTACTCGACGGCAGGCTACAGATCCCAAGGCGTGCACAGGTAACGGAATTGCCTGTAGCTGGGAGATCTCTTTTGACTAATGTATTATCTAGTTATTAGTCCTTAGTTCATTTCATAGGTACTCCTGACTGTGGTACTCAGGAGTCCTCCCTCCTAGACATGATGCAAGACAGGACTGGATTATTTGTACAGCAAATCGCCCACGGTGTCCAGGTTATTATACAGGTCATGTCATGTCATGGAGCCGTCACACAGCTTATCAAGAAAATTATGTCAGGTTAACATGTCCAGTTTACTGGTCAGGGGTGCGCCGCGACGGCCACTATCAGGTCATGTCAGGTAGTCATGTCAGGAGTGCACCACTCGGGTCACTGTCATTCAGGCTCATTATCATCCCATCCAACATATTAAGTGAATTCGTGATTATCAAGTTCATGACAAAGGCGTAAGGATATAAAGGGCATAAATATCTAATAAAATATCAATACACAGGGCTATAGGAGAGCCATGCGGCTAAGGCATATGCGGCCAGGAATAATCTCATGCGGCTGGAAGAGAACAGCCCATGCGGCTGAATAGGGTCAGGCGCATGCGACTAAAAGGGAAGGGCTTATGCGGTTCAAGGGGTATCAGTCATATGCGCTCGGAGATCCACTCAGTCATGGCGGCTGAGAAAGACAAGACATATGCGGTCAGGAGGATAGGGAACTCATGCGGCTAGCGGGGGATGGGTCCATGCGGCTGGCTGACCAATCAGTACATGCGGCCGGGGAGGAGCAACCCATGCGGGTGCGGGAGCAATGACTATGCGGTCAAGGTAAGCAAACCCATGCGGCTAGGAGACTGCGGTCTATACGGCTGGAAGACCAATCATGTACATGCGGCCGGGAGGAGCAACCCATGCGACTGCGGGGAGCAATGACAATGCGATCAAGGGAAGCAAACCCATGCGGCTAGGAGACTAAGGTCTATGCGGCTCGCGAGCGTTGAGTCATGCGGCTGAGGGGTTGCTGGAAATCCATGCGGCCAGGAAGGAGGGCCTCAGTCATGCGGCTGAGAAGGAATACTTGCCGCATAAACTAGTCATGCGGTCAAGTCAAGGCAATAGCGTATGCGTTTGGAACTGACTTGCCGCATGGATGTTCATGCGGTCAAGTGCTACCATGCGGCTCGGACTGTGCTTCTTCTCCAAATTTCCGAGAAGAAGTACACCATAAGCCATGGCTTCCAAGCTACATAACACTATCATCCGGAGCCCAAATCCGAACTTCCATAGGTCAAAATAGGGTAGAAACGAATTCTCTACAACATGGAACCATCAAAACTCAGAAATAACAAGATAGTAGATCAAAACCCAAGAAATCCGAAAATATGCAAATATAGATCTAAGAATTAGCCATGGAAAGTGAAAATGCCAAGTTCTAAAGTAAGTTAGAATGCTGTAGGAGAGATGAAGCAATAAATTAGAGTTTCTCCATGAAGCAAGTTGCAATTGCCTAGAGCTCTCTCTCTCTGGTAGGTAAGGAAGTAATGGGGAGAAGATGATAAATGAAGAGAGAGAAAGGAGAAGGGTTAATAAATGGTAGTGGTGGTGGTAGGTAGGGGGTTCACCCTTTGGTTCATAATGAACCAATAGCAATCCAAACCAAACCAAGCCAACCCGAACCAAGAATAACCAAGCCAAACCCAAACCAAGGGATATGCAAAGTACAATAAAATACGTTACGTATTCCAATACGTAATACGAACCAGGCATACACCATCACCCCTCACCGCTCCTTTCTGGCACGTGTGCATCCCTATCAAATGGTCGATCCTTTATCTGGCGAGCCCACTTCGGAAGCTCCCCATCGACGATGCCATCACCTCGTTTGGCTACAGCCTAGTATCGAGATGCCATTGCTGCACTTCCCCTCAAACTGAATCTGCAGAGCATATCCTCAACTCCGGCGATCTGGCAACGAATATTTGGCGAGTCTCATCACCAAGTTTAGGAAGGTTCTCCTCCCTAGGGCTTCAACGATCTCCTGTCCAGCTGGGGCGTTTCCCACGGACATCAGATCATCGCAGCCGCGGGCATTTGGGTCTGTGGAAAAATCAGGAACAAGTTCCGATACG
>JANAVB010044020.1:615875-630875 GCA_029216955.1 Iris pallida
AAAGAAAACCAAAGTGGGTCACAAAATGAAGACGACCTCTTCTTCGGCCTATACAGTAAGTAATCCAAAACATCAAAAAAAACCCAACCCACACCCAAAGTCACAGCTCCTCCCGAATTATCATCCCATAAACTGCTATCCGAGAAACCAAGTCCTCTTCTACTTGGTTGTCCATCTTTTTCTTAGCCCAAGCTCTCGAGAATTGTCTCGCTACGTCAGTAATAAGCTAGAGGATAGAGAAAGGAGATTCATGGTATCAGGTCTTGTCCCATATTTTCCAAAGCATCCAGACGATGGCGGAAGCCAAGCAAGAAGGATGGTCTTTGACCTTACCACGCCAATCTCGTGACGTTCGAAGAAGCCTGACCCGTGAAGGAGATCCCGCATATAATTTGGAAAGTTTCCCATACCCGAGCAGCCATTTGGCCGGAGGAGAGGATGTGGTCTATGCTTTCTTCCTTTGGCTCGAAACAACAATGGCATCTCGATGCCAAAGCGTTCCAAAGGAACGAATAGTGTTCGTAGGGATTTTGTGCCTTGTTGCACTCCAGAGAAGAATCGACCACTTCACCGGGATCTAAGTTTTCCATACCGAGTATGGGCCCTGCGGACTGGCCTCTGTCTGCCGCGTGTGATTCCAAGCCGATTTGAGGAGAAACGTTCGTGTGTGGGGGCTCCAGCAGAAGGAATCGACATGCTCGGAGATGCAGATGTTTTCGCGCACTCGCACACCGCTCGTCGTCCAAGAGTTGTTGCATCTATTGGTGCTTTTGCCTTTGGACTAGAAAAAATAGTCCCACATCGGCTACACCAAATGGTGAGTATCTCAATATAATGCATTGCTTGGTTGAGGTGTGCATGAGGTGTAGTGGGGCACAAGTTTGTGCCATGTGGGAGTATTTTCCTAGAAGAAAAAGGATTAAATCCAACAAGGATGCAAGTTGATTTTTGTTGTGCGGACTCGGACTCCAGATGTCTCGTGCATGCACGGGAGTGTTCGGGGGGTAGGCGTGGACTGGCACACTTCTATGCTGATTGTGGAATGATCTAAAATATCAAACTCTATTTTTGAGTATTGGTATTTAGTCCAACATCGGATAGGAGAAGAGGTGAAGTCTCAACTCCACTCTATAAATAGAGCCCCTTGGCCTCCTTTGAAAGATGCACCAAGAAGAGAGTTAAGGGAGTCTGTAAAGTCCAGGAAGCCCGTTCAAGTCTCAAATTTTGACTTACGAGCGTTTCAGAAGTTCTTAGTGAACTTACTGGTTCCTGGAATCAGATCGTGGTGGGGCGAATCTTGCTTTGAGCAACGGTGATCTTAATCACCCCAGCAAGAACCTTTTCTCTTCTTCTTGCTTCTTTTTTCTTTCTTCTCCTTCATCTGAGTTGTAACTCAGTTTTGTCCGTCTGCAACTGCGATTGCAAGGAAGAACGTGAGATTTATTTTCTGAACTCAGTTCTGTCCGTCAGCAACTACGATTGCGAGGAAGAACGTGAGATTTACTTTCTGATTATTGTTGCTTTGTAATCAGATTTATATTATAGTGTTCCTCTTGGATCTCGAGAATAATCAGAAAGTGAACGTTTGTTGAACCTCTGATCTCGACATCGAGTCTACCATCTTTGATCAAGCCCCAGGACTAACAATCTCAAAGCAAGATCCGTGTAGATGGAAAACATTAATGCTTCGCTTCTCCAATCGGACTTCTGCAAGTTGGAAAAGTTCGATGGAGAGCATTATCAAGTCTGGAAGAGAAAGGTTTACCTAACTCTTCAACTGAAAGACGTTGATCATGTTCTGTTGGAGGAAGAACCCTCTGTTCCAGACACTGATCTACTGCCGCCATCAACGCGGCTACTAAACTCAAGGCCAAGTGGAGAAGGGAAAATAGCATCTGCAGGCTTCTCATCCTGAATGCTATGGAGGACTCCCTGGCAGAATCCTACTCGAAGAAGGAACTTGCCAGAGACATATGGGAGTCTGTGAAAAATCTGTATGAAGAAGACAAGAACATGAGCAAAATGTTTGTGGTTGAAAAATATCACAAATTGCTCTTTGAGGACGAAAAGTCCATGTTGCCACAGGTGAAGGAATTTCTGAAACTGCATCAGAAACTGGAAGACGAAGAGATGTCCCTTCCCGACAAGTTTGTCGTCGGAGGGATCGTCTCAAAACTTCCTGCTGGATGGAGTACCTTATATGCAAGGATGCACAGAAAGAAGCTAGACATTAGCTTGGGAGATCTACTTCAAGAGATCCATGTTGAGGACGAGATGCGTTTCCAATAGAAGGTGGACACTCTGTCCAAACAGTTGGCTAAAGCCAATCTTGTGCAGACGAGAGATCCCAAGGGGAAGCAGGCGGCTTCTCATCCCAAGAAGAAGGACTTCACTAATCTGAAAGTGAAGGGTCTTTCATTCAAGCAACAGAAGACTAAGTCCCACGTGACTTGTTACAATTGTGGCAAGAAAGGCCACTACAAGAGTGAATGCAGATCTAAGCCTAAACAATCAGAGAAAGGTGAGCCTAATAAGGTTTCATTGGTTTCTAACAATGTTGCTATGATTGGACAGGTCACAACTGTGGGGGTTGACTCCGACTGGTGGATAGACACTGGTGCGACTTGCCATGTCTGTTCTGGCAAAGAATGGTTCGTCACGTACCAGCCGATATCTGAGAAGGTTGTCATGGCGAACCAGGCCCAAGCTGAAGTTCTGGGGATCGGGACCGTGGAACTAAAACTCACTTCTGGGAACACTCTGACGCTTCAAGGTGTGAAGCATGTTCCGGCGATTGCCAAGAACCTGATCTCTGGGAGCCTGTTCTGCAACGTAGGCTTGAGGATGGACATCAATGCTGGTCAGATGGTGATGTCCAAGAAAGGAACATACTTCGGAAAGGCTTATCAAACCGAAGGAATGTTTAAAATTCAGCTTGTCAACCAGTTTGATGACATTAATGCAGTTGCATTTTCTGATTATTCTCTTGAGTTGTGGCATAATAGACTAGGACATGTTCATTG
This sequence comes from Iris pallida, assembly GCA_029216955.1. NCBI lineage: Eukaryota > Viridiplantae > Streptophyta > Magnoliopsida > Asparagales > Iridaceae > Iris > Iris pallida. The sequence continues at coordinate 618,899 of JANAVB010044020.1, forward strand.
TAAAAGAATTAACAAAATGTCTAGTCTAGGACTTATCTCCAAATATGGGGGTAAGGTGGAGAAGTGTGAAGTGTGTGCTCAGACAAAGATCACAAGGAAACCCTTTCATCGGGTCAATCGAAGCACAGATCTTCTGGAGTTGGTGCACTCCGATATCTGTGACCTCAAACATTTCTCCACGAAGGTTGGGATGAAGTACTTCATAACCTTCATCGACGACTTCTTAAAATATGCGTTCGTCCACTTGCTCAAGTCTAAAGATGAAGCTTTCGAGAAGTTCAGAGAGTTCAGGGCCGAAGCTGAACGGCAGACTGGACAACAACTCAAGAGGTTGAGAAGTGATCGAGGTGGAGAGTACAGGTCTCATGAATTTGCATCATTCTGCAAAGAACATGGAATCATATGCGAGACTACTGCTCCATATTCTCCTCAATCCAATAGAGTAGCAGAAAGGAAGAACCGAACATTAACAGAAATGATAAATTCTATGCTGCTTACTGCAGGTCTTCCAAAATGCTACTGGGGAGAAGCTGCATTAACGGCCACTTTTATTCTGAATAGAGTGCCATATGCAACTTCGGACGTAACTCCTCATGAACTCTGGTTCAAAGTCAGACCAAACTTGAATGTCATTCGAGTGTGGGGGTGTCTGGCGTATGTGAAGCTCCCAGATCTGAAGATTCAGAAGCTAGGGACAAGGACTACGAAGGCGATCTTCTTGGGGTATGCCGAGAAGAGTGATGCTAGGAGATTTCTTGATATTGAGTCAAATCATATCATCGAATCTCGCGATGCTGAACACTTTGAAGACAAGTTTGCAAAAGATAAAAATATTGTTCTTTCGGACATTCCGGAAAATGATGTAGGTGCAAATGAGACTGAAATCTCATACGGGCCAGTAGTCCAAGAAGAAGCTGTTGTTGATGAAACAACTCTTGTACCAGAACTCGCAGAGCCGTCAGCTAAGCGAGCGAGGAGACCGAAAGACTTCGGAGATGACTTTGTCACCTATCATGTGGAAGCAGATCCGCTTACCTATGATGAGGCGATGAAGACCAGAGATGCTATCTTTTGGAAGGAGGCAGTGAATGACGAGTTTGACTCTATCACCTCCAATAACACATGGGTGTTGGTAGATCTACCTGAAGGAGAAAAGCCCATCGGATGTAAATGGATCTTCAAGAAGAAGATGAAAGCAGATGGAACTATTGACAAGTTCAAGGCCAGGTTGGTGGCCAAAGGGTTTTCTCAGAAGCAGGGGATCGACTACTTTGATATGTATGCTCCAGTATCCCGGATGACCACCATCAGAATGTTGATTGCTCTCGCAGCGATACATAAGATGGTAATACATCAGATGGATGTGTAAACGGCATTCCTGAATGGCAAGCTGACCGAAGAGATCTACATACAACAACCAGAAGGGTTTGTCATCAAAGGTCTTAAAGACAAAGTCTGCAAGTTGGTAAAATCTCTGTACGGTTTAAAGCAAGCTCCCAAAATGTGGCATGAGAAGTTTGACAAAGTCATAAGGTCAAATGGCTACAGAGTCAGTAAAACAGACAAGTGTGTCTATACGAAGTTTGCTGACGGAAGAGGAGTCATCGTTTGTCTATACGTGGATGACATGCTAATCCTAGGTACGGACATAAGCTGTGTCACGGAGACAAAGAAGTTCCTCTCGACGAAGTTCAATATGAAGGACTTGGGGGATGCTGATGTTATCTTGGGACTCAAGATCATCCGGACAGACACTGGACTAGCGCTGTCACAGTCTCATTATATTGAGAAGATGATCACTCGTTACGGATATCAGGATCTTCCAGGGATCGATACGCTGTACAAGTGTGATCTGAAACTGAAGCCTAATTCAAGAGAAAGCTTCAGGCAGCTGGAGTATTCTAGCATTATCAGAAGTTTGATGTACGCAACCACTGCCACAAGGCCTGACATAGCTTTCGTCGTGGGAATGCTGAGTCGGTTCACAAGCAACCCAGGGATTGAGCACTGGAAAGCTGTGAAGCGGGTGATGAGATATCTCAAAAAGACTCAGACATATGTACTGCACTACAACGGGTATCCGACAGTAGTGGAAGGCTTCAGTGATGCTAGCTGGTGTTCAGAGGTGGAAAGCGAGAGATCCACAGGAGGATATGTCTTTTCCTTGGGTGGAGCTGCTATATCGTGAAATTCGAAGAAGCAGACTATACTCTCTCGTTCCTCCATGGAATCTGAATTCTATGCACTTGAAACTGCAGCAGATGAAGCAGAATAGCTTCGGGAGCTCATGTATGATCTTCCAGTGGTTGGGGCACAAATACCGACGATACCGATATACTGCGACAATCAGACAACTGCGGCGGTGGCATCAAATGACCTCTTCAACGGAAAGAAGAGGATTGTGCGGTTGAAGCACAGGGCAGTACACGATCTCATCAAGAGAGGTGTTATTACAGTGATTGATGTTCGGAGTCAGGAGAACCTGGCGGATCCGTTCACCAAAGGCCTCAAGCGCCAGCTGGTCGATGACACAGCTTGTAAAATGGGCTTGAAGGCATTCTGATATTGTGTTATTACAATCCTACCATAAAGTTTTATGCTATTAGTTCAAAGAGAAATCTACTAGGCATCTAGCTTTTGGTTCAAGGGAGGACTATTAACCAGAAGAATATCAGGAACGGTGGGTACTTGTCCTCTGTGACATACAGAGGTTACGGACCTACAACCACTGTTGTCTACTGTTGTTTTCTGCGGAAAACGGATCCTGTGGGAAGGTTGGCTTAAATGCCTTAATGAGTTCTCAGGCAGAGTGAATGCCTGGAGTGCTTTACAGGAAGCACGGTAGCGCAGCACTATAAGGAGTGTAACTCCATGCTAAAGTGGGGTGACTCCACCATGAGGTTCCCAGGTAGGGGTAATGCCTCGGCTTTGTAAGCCAAGTCACAGCGGAGTAGCACCGCAAATAGGCAGATAGCCTGATGCTGTATGATAATCGTAATAAAGAGAGGTAGACAGCACTACAAAGAGGACGATGTCATCATGTTACAGTGGCATGACACCACGAAGAGGTACCAGGTAGGATAAAGCCTCGGCTTTGTGAGCCATGTCATAGCGGCGTAACACCGCACGGAAGCGCAAAGCTTCATGCTGGGTAGTTTGGCACTACAAAGAGGCATGTGACCTCATGCTACAGTAGTATGACACTACGATGAGGTACCCAAGTGGGGTAAAGTCTCGGCTTTAAGCCATGACATAGCGGCGTAGCACCGCAAAGAAGCGCAATGCTTCATGCCATGACTCTTTATAAAGAACTCACCTATAGTGTATGGACAGAGATATCAGACCGTCTCTTAAGGGTAAACTTGTAGACGCCCAAAAATTATACACTGAAACCAGGTTGGCACAAGACCTTCAATGTGCAGCCAGAAGCACAGTTGATGTCATTATGTGAGTAGGAAGAATTACAGTTATGGTGCAGAATTCAAGGCTTAGTCCATTCTTGTATCATGTTGTTATTTAACCTATGCGGAAAGATTCAAGTCATAGCGACATCTCTCCTAATGCATGATGGACAGTCACTGTGGGGAACGCTCAACCCATATATTGAGATATGTGGGGAATTGTTGGTGTTTTTGTCTTTGGACTAGAAAAGATAGTCCCACATAGGCTACACCAAATGGTGAGTATCTCAATATAATGCATTGCTTGTGTTGAGGTGTGCACATGAGGTGTAGTGGGGCACAAGTTTGTGCCATGTGGGAGTATTTTCCTAGAAGGAAAAAGGATTAAATCCAACAAGGATGCAAGTTGATTTTTGTTGTGCAGACTCGGACTCAGACACGGACTCCAGGATGTCTCGTGCATGCACGGAAGTGTTCGGAGGGTAGGCGTGGACTGGCACACTTCTATGCTGATTGTGGAATGATCTAAAATATCAAACTCTATTTTTGAGTATTGGTATTTTAGTCCCACATCGGATAGGAGAAGAGGTGAAGTCTCAACTCCACTCTATAAATAGAGCCCCTTGGCCTCCTTTGAAAGATGCACCAAGAAGAGAGTTAAGGAAGTCTGTAAAGTCCAGGAAGCCCGTTCAAGTCTCAAATTTTGACTTACGAGCGTTTCAGAAGTTCTTAGTGAACTTGCTGGTTCCTGGAATCAGATCGTGGTGGGGCGAATCTTGCTTTGAGCAACGGTGATCTTAATCACCCCAGCAAGAACCTTTTCTCTTCTTCTTGCTTCTTTCTTCTTTCTTCTCCTTCATCTGAGTTGTAACTCAGTTCTGTCCGTCTGCAACTGCGATTGCAAGGAAGAACGTGAGATTTATTTTCTGAACTCAGTTCTGTCCGTCAGCAACTACGATTGCGAGGAAGAACGTGAGATTTACTTTCTGATTATTGTTGCTTTTGTAATCAGATTTATATTATAGTGTTCCTCTTGGATCTCGAGAATAATCAGAAGGTAAACGTTTGTTGAACCTCTGATCTCGACATCGAGTCTACCATCTTTGATCAAGCCCCGGGACTAACAGCATCAAGTCAAAATTCCAACATGTCCTTTCCTCCCAAAGATGCTTGATGTGGGAAATGTCTCGATGCGCCGGCACTGTCAGAATCGCACCCTTTCCCGTCCAGTTTTTACAAAAAATATCCGCCTCACCCGAACTGACGACCAGTCCGATCAGCTTCTCCGAGCTCCCTGCCGCGAAGGCATCTCCTCCAAATATTCGACGCCAAGCAGTTAGTGCCGACGCAAGTTGGGTGAGATCTAGGGAAGTATTTGGCTTTCATGTAATTCATCCAGAGAGATTTGCTCGTCCTAATCTTCCACCAAAGATTGACACTCATTGTGGCCTCGATCTCCCGGAGTCTCCGAAATCCCATGCCCCCTTTGGTGATATGTTTGACCACCTTCTTCCAGCTAGCCCATATATGTCTCCCCGAATCAAAGTTGTGACCCCAAAGAAAACTACAGAAAGTGTTCTCAATCGCCTCTAAAACCTGACCTAGAGGGTTTTCAAAGAGAACTCCCTCTTCAATCGTAGTGCGGTGTCTTCATGCATATAGGCCTGTTCTTGGAGGTGCTGATGCGTTGACTGAAGGCATATTCGTATCTCTGTAGTAAACTTTTGATCGCCTTGACAATTCTCCTCTCCCCGGATGAGAAGATGATGATGTCATCCGTGTAGGCTAGATGAGAAATAAGAGGGCCGCCACTAGTCGTGAAGTAGCAACTGAAGCTGGGAGTATCGGCAAGCTTGCAGAGGTTACGGCTAAGTGCCTCCGCTGCGATAATAAAAAAAGTTGCCGATAGAGGATCACCTTGTCTGACACCTCGAAAGGATTTGAAGAAACCAGAGGGGGAACCTTTGATGATGATGGAGAACCACGAGTTGCTCACCGAGTGCCAAAGAACATTAATCCAACCCTCCGAGAAGTCGAATCTCCGCAACACCCTGTTGAGGAACTGCCAGTCTAACCGGCCATAGGCTCTCTCCATGTCTAATTTCATAGCAATGTTGCCTCCTCTGTTCTTTCTCGCCATCTTGTGTATAAGCTCTTGAGACAGTAAAATGTTACCAGCAATATTTTTTATTTTGACGAACCCACTCTGTTCACGGGAGATGATTTTTGGGAGGATATGAGACATCCTGTTCGCGATTCGCGATCACCTTGGCGCAGAGCTTATTGATGAAGTTGCAAACACTGATTGGGCGGAAGTCATCGAAAGAGGACGGACTACAAGACTTGAGGACAAGGACGGGAAAGGCGCTTAACATTTCCCTGGGGTAGGACAGCCCCTCCACGAAGGCCTTTACTGCTTCCGTCACATCATCGTTGATAAGGTCCCAGCAAGAGTTGTAGAGTCCTTCTGAGAATCCATCTGGGCTGGGTGAGCTGCTCCTGTTGAGCTCTTTCATTGCACCGTAAACTTCGGACGCCTCCGTAGGACGAGAAAGGGAGGCATTGTCTTCTGCATAGATGAGCTCTGGGATGGAGTCGAGGAAGCCGTTATCTTCACTAATATTCTCCTTTTTAAATAAATCGGAGAAGTAATCTTCTGTTGCTGTGGAGATGTTACGGTGATCCTTGATAGTGACACCTTCCGAATTCCGAATACTGTGAATGAAGAGGGTGTTCCTCTTCTATCGGACACAAGCATGGAAATATTTCGAGTTGGTGTCGCCCTCCATGTCCCACTTGATCCTCGACTTTTGTTTCTAGAATGCAATTTTGATGGAGGTGGCGCATTTGAGCTTAGCTTTGGCCTCGTTCATTCTCGCCCTTTGTGCTGGATTCCTATCCCGATCGAAGGTTGCTTCTTTCCGGGCCACCTCTTCCTCTGCAGGAGCCAGGTTTTGAAAGAGGTTGCCAAAAGTGGCCTGACTCCAGAGCGCGAGGGCCCTTTGGGTGGCTTTGAGGCGAACAACTATGCTCATCAAAGGGTTGGAGTGGTGGGCACTGCACCAGGCATCGCTGACCACACCCTCGAACGTCTGGTGATCTGTCCAGAAATTTTGAAATTTAAGACTTTTGTGACTGATCTGTTTATGGATGGAAGCTTCGAAGAGAAGAGGAGAGTTATCCGACTCTAGTCTGTTCAGGTGAGTCACTACGGTGGATGCAGCCGAGTCGCTCCAAAGTTGGTTGACCAGAACTCTATCGAGCCTCGAGCTCTGTCTGCGGCCGTGCATTTGAGAGTTAGTCCAAGTATAGGCGCCAGTGGGCGAGAGATGAGCTTCACAGGCGAACTGACAGAATTTTTGCATCGAACTGAATGAGGGAGGCCGGCCTCCCGATTTCTCTTCTATCGTTGTGATAGTGTTGAAGTCGCCCCCACAAATCTACGATAGAACCGGTACCTTAGCTAGAGATCGAGGAGCTCCTCCCACAGAAAACGTCTGCACCTTTTAGTGCTTCCTCCACGAACTATCGAAAGGAGGGTCTTGCTCGATATAATGTGATGTTCGAATATCATGGAGATGGAGCAAGTTTGGCTGTCTACAATCTCCGTAGTGATGTTGTTATCCCAAAATAACCGTGTCTTTAGATCGAGCGTAGCTTTTGGAGAAGCCCAATTTAATCCTATATTGGTCGATCTTCTGCTCTGTGACCTTAGCTTCAATGATCGCTAGAATAGAGAATCTATGAATCTTCTTAAGGTTTTTTTTAGGGGCACCACCACATTTACTAGGGGGGCAGCCCAAAAAACACTATAAAAGCCAATTTGATTTTATTTCATCTCTCTCTTTCTTCCTCTACTACTTCTCTTCCTCCACTCTTTTTTTCTCCTCCTCATATAAACCTATAATTAACCTAACCTAGGTGAAATTGTCCCCCAACCTAAAATTGTTGAAGATTTTTTGGTAGAATACAGTGTCAATCACTTCTCCCATTTATTTGTAAGTCGTCGAATTTATTTTTGTGTAATATTTTAAGTTTTAACCTAAATTTTACATATAAAAGTTGAATTTTGTGTTTAATGTAGAAAGAAATAGAAAATGGAACAACCCAGACCATCAAATGCTGGATACTCTCCTCCCACAACGTCCGAAGAACACTTTGACGCATCGGAAACCCTCGTGGTAACTACACTTGAACTTTACTACGGGTAAAAAATTGGACTTTGACACAGAGGACTGCCACAAATGTGGCAGTCCCTCACATATATAGGACTGCCAGAGATGTGGCAGTCCTATATATGTGAGGGATTGCCACATTTGTGGCAGTCCTCTGTATGTGAGGGACTGCCACATCTGTGGCAGTCCTCTGTGTCCAAGTCATTTCCTCTTTTAAGCAGCCTGCCTTACCAATTTATCACCAATATTTTTAACATGATCCTCTAGCTAACTCTATAAATAATAATATGAGTATCATTTTCCATTCACTTAAGTGGAGAAATGAAGACATATCACATAAAGAGTAAATACAGAACCATATTTTAACAGTAAAAAAATTTATAGGGATCAATCGTATCACGTCTTGTCCATATATATATATATATATATATATATATATATATATATATATATATATATATATATATATAACCCAAATATGAACATTGATCCAAATACTGATGTTACTTTCAAGTAGCAACTATATTACATTTATAACTAAATTTTAGAGAACTAAGGATTATATGTTGCAGACAGATACGCTTGAAGTGTCTCAACTTGTGACCAAGTACAGACTCCTCTATAAATAATAATACGCTTTATGTAGTTGTTTAGTTTTGACTTTTAACTTCTATTGTAGGACTTGCGATCTTCCGAGGTTGCGGTACATGCTCCAATTGCAATCGATGTAGGGCATTTATTTTGGACCGATCTTTCGTTTCAATCAAGCGACGATGCGGTACAATGGTGTCGAGAAGTTGGACTGGAAAACAAGTTGGTTCTAGTGATATCCAGATCGGCCCGAAATCGCCCGGGACGACACAGTGTGATGGTTGGCTGTGAAAGAGGTGGTGTGTTCAGATCGCACAAGAAAGACACCGTTATCCAAAATAAAGTTCCAAGAAAGAAAGCTGGAACGAGGAAATGTGGTTGTCCATTCACGATCCAGATTAGAAAAGAAGAAGAAGGGAAGTGGTCAGTACAAGTGAAGAATGGAATCCACAATCATAAGATTGTCGAGACACTATTGGGTCATCCGTATGTCGGACGATTGAACCCTACGGGGAAAAAGATAGCCGAAGACTTGTCCACTTCCGGTGTTGCACCGAGACAAATATATTCAGTCATACGGCATGAAGATGAGAAGAACATGTCTACGATGAGGTCAATATACAACGTCCTATCTTCTTTGAACGCTGTCCGAACCAAATCAAGAATGGCGATGCAAGAAATGCTGAAGTTGCTTGCCGATAATCATTACGTTGAGTTCCATAGAACACATCCCCAGAGTAAGGAAGTAATTTCAATCTTTTGGGCTCATCCAGATTGCACAAGTTTGGCCAGGTCTATTGCCGACGTGTTAGTCCTTGATTGCACGTACAAGACCAACAAGTTCAAGATGCCTCTCCTTCATATTGTCGGATTCACCTCTACTCGGAAAACATTTCCGGTGGCATTTTGCTTCATGAAGAGTGAAAAACTTGAAGACTACACATGGGCATTAGAGAAACTGAAAACACTTTACAGCGGTCATACAGAGCCGTCAGTTCTTGTGACCGACAGAGAGTATGCCCTAATTAATGCTATTCGTATTATTTTTCCTGAAGCGGATACATTGCTATGCACTTGGCATGTCAATCGTAATATTGAAGCCCAATGTAAGTTGAAGTTTCAGAAGGAGGAAGGTAAAATTGACATGCAAAATTTTCAAGAATTCTCCAATGACTGGAATTGTGTGTGGCGAGCCTCTACGATTGACAGTTACGACGCCGCATGGTACATGTTCAAGGAAAGTGGGAGGCGAGGGAGCCGACATGCATTTTATATATCAAAGATACATGGCTTGAACCGCGCAAAGAACACTTCGTCTTAGCATGGACGAATTTGGTGAAGCATTACGGCACGACAACTACCAACCTTTCGATCATTAAATCGACCATTGTAAGAAGTTTGAGGAGCCAAGAGACTTACCTGCTGACCACTGTGACGTCAAAATCGACTGAGTATCAATGTGTTATATGGAGGACCACTTTTGTATACATTTTGGCATTTTGGTTATAGAGGACCACTTTTGTATACATTAAACTATGAAATATGAAGTCCAATATATGTTTCTTACTTTTATCCATGTGTTATATGTCTTTTATCTGGGTGTTATACATGTGTGTTTTGTGTGTTTTGGGTGTTATACATGTGTGTCATACATGTGTGTTTTGTGTATTTTGATCACACTTCAATTCATCTAGGACTGCCACATACAGGGCAGTCCTTCACTTGTGAAGGACTGTCCTGTGTGTGGCAGTCCTTGCTAAAATCTTATGCGATTTGATCCAGAACAATTCATCTAGGACTGCCACACACAGGGCAGTCCAACACTTGTGAAGGACTTCCCTGTGTGTGGCAGTCCAAGTTGAATTGTTCTGCGATCAAATCACATAACATTTTAGCAAGTACTTGTTTAACATAAGAATTTCAACACAAGAATTATTTCAACAAATATCCCACACATATTCAACAGATATCCCACACATTTTTAACATCCAAATAGTGTCAACATCCAAAATAGTGTCAACACAAGAATTATTTCAACAGATATCCCAAAATAGTGTCATCTAAAGTATCCCACACATTTTCAACATCCAAAATAGTGTCAACACCCAAAAATATCACATATCCAACACATATCCAACAGAAGTATATCAACATCCAACAACATGCTCGACACAAGTATTCAACATCATACAATCAGACGTCAGACAATCATACTACATATCATGGCGGGCCTTCGAACGAGACTCCGTATTACGCATGAATGAGAACTCAACCTCGTCGTCGATGCGCTCAAGCTCGTTGGCGACCAAGGCACTAGTGTCGACCAAGACACTAGTGTCACTTTGGCAAGCGCTCCGAAGTGTCTTGGCCAGTTCCTTCGCCATTCTAGACTGTAAATGAAAATATAATTGAATTTAGTATACAAACATGAAAATCTCGAACTAACTACTAATGCGGAACTCACCATCTTCACCAATGAAGCATACAAGATGTTTTTCGAAGGAAGATTTCCAACAGCTACTACGGCCTTGGGACCCGGGTTTGAAGGGTTCAACAACTTAGGATGTCCGACCCGCCGGAAGTACGGCATGTAGTCCTCGCTGCAGTCGGACATCTGGGTGACCGGTTGACTCTCATCTTCCCCAAGCAGGTGCCTTTGCCACTCGGAGTAGAAGTCGGTCACCCAGTCGAAATACGCCGGTTTGTAGTTCAATGGTTGGGTCCCGCGGGGAGGTTCCAACATCTGTAGTGTGCGCTTGGCACACTTTGCACGAAGCCAAACTGCCGAAGTACACGATCAGGCATGTACGGCTCCTTGATATCATAGCATGTGATCATGCCATGAAATAAAGAAACTTGTTGCATGGCACGACTCCCCTCGCGAAAATCCCGGTATGGATCCCAAAATATCTGTAGGAAAACAGTTAACAGCAAAAAAAATTAACATAAAAAAATAAGTCCCAATTTATTACCTCTTCTGGTACCAAATTGTCAAGTACTTCACGAATGGAAGCCAGTATTTGCCAATCTTTGGTTTCCACCTGGGCCGGCCTCCATCGAGCCACTCTAGGAAGGTGTTCATACTAGATTGGGTTCATGTCACCCCGCCTGAGCATCGGAAAGTGCTCGTATATCCATGCATATTCAATTTATAAGTTAATAGTCACAAAATATAAACAACAAAATAAAGTATACGAGATTAAATCGTTGGAAGTTTTCTTACATGTAGGAGAGTCTGGCATCCGGCAATTGTCTTAGTCCCGACACGGGATGCGATGCCGAACTCGCGGTAAAGATATGCGAGAATACCGCTACCCCATGATATATCAATGAAGTCATCTACGGACAATAAATTGAGCATGTACCTCGCATGTATCGAGGTTCCGGACTTGTCCGAAATGCCCACCGTTCCTAGGACGAACAGCATGTAAGCACGGGCCATCGTGTCGACCAACTCATCATCATCCTCATCCAATTACATATTCGTGAAGTGCTCCACCAGAAATGACAGAGAAATTCCATATGATTTCTTGAAGCCGGGGAGAGTTGTAAAACTAGTTTCCTCAAGTCCAAGGTTACTTGAGACAAACTTGACGATCTTCGAGTACCATTTTGTGGATTTTTCATCTCTGTAATGTTCTCTGGTCATGACGCGACCGGTAACTGGTAGCTCCAGTATCTGGTAGACGTCGTCAAGTGTAATGGTCATCTCCCCGCATGGAAGATGAAACGTGTTGGTCTCCGGGTGCCATCTCTCCACAAAGGTGGATATCAGGGCACTATCCATTGTCCTATAGGCATAATTTGCCA